>LBNU01007403.1:126254-152017 GCA_014162995.1 Artemisia annua
TGGTTGGCCCAACCCATTGATCTTGTTCTCCACAAAAACCAACGGAAATATTTCCGTCCCATCTATCTTCCTCATAGACCATACCTTGCACAATTCCGATGCTACCAGGCCCAATTGATTTCCAAACACTTGCATTATCAGTCATCCGGACCCATTCTCCCACTTCAAATGTCGGTTCTATCTCTAAATCTGCAGGATCTCCTCTCCACAAACCCGACATACCAAAAAACGCCACCCGTACTTCACCATCTGAATTCACGCTGATAATTACACCCCGTGAATCAGGTTGGGCATCTCTCCAACCCCATCTAGGCTCTACTAGTCCTGTTCGAAATCTCACATGCTGCCCAATTTTAAATCCCAAAACTTTTTCAACATCTGTGTGGTGAGTCATCCATTTACCTTTACGGAAACAACAAGCTAATTCTAAATAACCGCTATCTTGTACACTATGAACAACTGCTAAACTTTCTTTTCCGATACTATACCAATCATAACTTGGTCTAGTGCCGACACTGGGCTTTGAACGAACCCAGTCACCTACTTCAAACCCTGAAAGAACTTCTGCATCTCCAGGAGAAACTTTCCATAAGCCGTGTCTTCCTGCCACTTTGGCCTGAAGGTATAAAGCAATTTAGAACCACTGCTTGATCAATAAGTAAGAAAGAAAACTGTGTACAGATACGAAGTTAAAATTATAACTAAATTGCTTTGAAATCACAAAAAGTTGGTGTACATTTAAAGCTCCATCCATGTCGATTCTAACAATTTTACCCACGGTAGCTGGACTTTCATTTGACCATCCAAGCCGTGGTTGAGTGACTGAAGACATCACATGAATTTCTTGTCCCAATTCAAAAGGCGGCACTTTCTCGACATCAGTAACAGAACAGGTAAAAGGTTTGCTCCTAAAGCAAAAGGCAATTCCCATATCACCATCTTCCTCCAAACTGTGGATCAATCCAATGCTGTTTCTTGTAATATCCTCCCACCCATATTTAGGCGAGGACACAGAAGCCTTGACTCTGACCCAATCCCCAACCTGCCAAGTCACATAAATTGTTAAATAAAAGAAGAATTATAAGCAGGCCAGAAGTGACAATCTGGACCCCTTTACTTCTATATGGGTCGATAGGGTTAAGTTGTATCTTTAACAAGTCAAGAACTACACGTACAAAAAGTGTTTCCCCAACACTACAAGATTACCTTGAAATCTTCCACCTTTTCCATGTCCGACGGATCAGCTTGCCATGGTATAGGCCGATTTGGAATTTCAATTATCAGGAGACCATCACTTTCTATCTCAATAATTTTTCCCACACTGTGATGGGTTTCACCACCCCAAGCGTACCTTGGCTCTGCAACGGAACGCTTCACACAAACCCGATCACCAATCTGTATGCATTATTAGTTATTGTTAAAAATTTATATACAATAAAAGTGAAGCATACTATAGTGATAAACATATTTTTAGTTACCATAAATGGTTCAACAGGTTCCACTTCCTCTGGTTCACAATGCCATGGATTTGGAAGATAGCTAAGTTCCAATAATAAACTATTATCAGGTCTAATACAGTATACAATACCAATGCTTCCTGGTGTGACTGATCCCAATCCATGCTTAGCAGTAGTAAGAGCGGGCCGGACCCGGACCCAATCTCCAACTTTGAATTCTTCAACCCGTTCCATTTCTGCAGGATCCGCCTTCCATCCTCTGGAAGCTCCAGGAAACCCGACACGCAAAATCCCGTCATCATCAACACAGAGGACAGTTCCAATACTATCTCGTGACTGACCCCGCCAACCAAACCTGTCAAAAGCAAATCATGTATAAACTAAAAGAATTATATCGAAAAGAGGAGTGCGTTTTAGAACTAATATACAATGGCATGCCTCCACAGAAAACTACAACGTTTGGTGGTCGGGCGGGTAAGATTGACCATGATTTACAAACACATTTTCGTCAATTTTAAATTATTTTTTTAAGTTGCTACTTTTTTAATCATGATTACAAAAACATGTTCAAAGGGAAATTATGATCTTCAAATAAACGATTTAAAAGGTTGCATACATCAAAGGTAAATGGGCCAAAACTGCCACCAAGTAAAAACCCGTTTGTGACTTTTGAGAGAAAACACAACCCAATGGAACCTCCTAAATAAAAGTTATAAGGCTATATTGTAATGTAGCAGTAAGATTGTAGTCAAACCTTGGCTCTCTGATATTTGGTTTGAGTTGGACGTGTTGCCCCCGATCCAATGGAATGACTTTTATAACTTCATTGGCAAGTACACGAGCTTCACCAGAGCAAAATGATACAAAAAGATTATCTTTGTCTGGGACACTCTGAACGAAACCGACACTCTCATGTGTTGCACCTTGCCACCCGTATGTTGGAGTGGCAATGGTACTTTTAAATTTCACCCAATCTCCTACTTGATATCTAAACATCCATTTATAACAACAAATATTAAATCACCATATGAGAAAAGTTCAACAAAACCATATGAGAAAAGTTCAACAAAGTAAAGAAACCAAACAAATGCACTAACATTGTAGGAAACAAATGAACCCCTTTGTTTGCAAGAGCTTCCATAAGATCTTCTGAAATCCACTCCCGGGGAAGGGCCTCCAAGAAGTCACGAAGTGTCATGCCACTGTCATCCATCACAAATACATAAATATCGCATTTTCAACGTACAAAATATCCGCGCTTTGTATGGGGTTGGGTAAGGGGCCAAAACAGGTTAGATTGCCATTTTATTGGATCATTTTTCTATTTTACAAATAATTAAGTATGTTAGATGGCTACAAAAACTATGATATTGCAATAATGATCAAAATTATATACTAAAATAATTATGATGTTTTATGCATTTGAATTTATTCCAGATGACTTCCGAATCATTGACTTGAGTCCGGTTTAGTTTGAATCTAACCAATTTGGCATGTTAGAAATAAAATGTGAAATACCAGATCAATGCTATCGTATATGGGAATTACCACTGTTCAGCCTAGTGTAGATTACTAAAAAACTCAAAAAAAAAATGATATTTGAGCTCCTCAACAGAAATGGCTAGGGGAATTACCTGTGATTTCTAACCTCCACAGCGGCCCCTGGATATTTAAGCATAACAATGATCCACTCAAGATTTTCACGTATCATCTTTGCCGTATCAGCAGCTATGTGGAAAGCATTGTTGCCTTCATCATCCTGAAGAAGAAAAACAAAACACGATAGTTAGAAGCATAATATGGTTTAATGACATTTTAAAGCTGACATTTAAAAGTAAGCAATATGTTATCATGTATTGTTAAAGAAATAGGATAAATAAATGATTTAAATTTGATTTGAACTGTATCATTGGGTTCTTTGCAACAAAAGTTATGAGTTACAGGTTACCCTTTTCAAATACATAATAGAGAAAACCCAAAACCCCCGAAAACCTCTCCCCATGGCGATTTTCATCAAAAAACCCTAAATCTCAACAAATTCGTCCTCCTTGATCTTTAATCTTGTTCTAATCTGTATAACGATCGTGTTTATGTTTGCTTAGCTTCGTCTATTGCTTCATTAACATTATTTTTATGTGGATCTAGGCCTGGTTGGATTAGGGTTTCGATTTCTTTTGGGTTTTTTTTTCTTTAATCGCTTTTTAGGGTTGTTAGGGTATCGCTAACTGCTTTCCTTCTATTAATTCGATCTTTGCTATTATGGAAATCGTTTAGATCATTAAGTGTGCTTAAATTCATGCCTCAATTCAGTTGAGGCTCTCGTTTATTGAAGTTTGGACGTGGTACTTCTTGTTATACAATACGGTGTTTTGTTTGGTTTGAATGGTGATGGGAACGGGAGAGGAGAATACGTATTCGTTGTCGAATGCAGTGTTGTAAAAAGCGGTCTAGGCGGCCGCCTAGGCGGCGCCTAGGCGCTAGGCGGTCACTTACCGTGGCGATTTGAAGCTAGGCGGTCGAATTAGGCGTTTTGGTCAAAAGGCGGTCAACATCCCGCCTAGGCGGGTCAAATCGGGCTAGGCGGTCAAATCAGGCTAGGCGGGTCAAATCGGTCAACACTTATAAAAACTTCAAATTAGGGTCTTTTTACCCAATTAACCCCTCTTGTCACACACTTTGACAAAATACGCCTTTGGATCTATAATTGAAACGATTCATGTTGATAAAAACACAACAATCACAATTAAACACGCATAATCGAAGATTTGAAGGTATGTTGGCCCATTAAAAATATATATTGGCCCTAATAATATATAGTTTTCTTGTAAATTTTGCAAATATATACAATCAAAAATAATAACATTAAGAAAATTATTAAAAATATACAAATTATGCAGATTTTATATCAAATATACATAATTTTAAATCTTTTATATAGAAAAGTTCAATCCGCCTAGGCGGCGCCTAGGCCCCGCCTAGGCGGCCTAGGCACTAGGCGGTGGTCAACCGCCCCGCCTACGCCTAGCGCTTTTTGCAACATTGGTCGAATGTGACTGTGAGGAAACAAAAGAAGTCACAAAGGAATGCTACCGTGAACGATACTAGTAACACTGCTGGTGTGGCGAACACTTCTTCTGTTGCTGTGACTGATAGGGAGCGTGAGGTTCATGTGGAGCCGGTTCCACATGCCTTAGGTCTTAAACATGCTTCAGATCCTAGTATAGCGACTGATGATCAGACCAAATCTACTAAAAGTAAGTATGATTATATTAATGTTTTGTTTGGTGTGTCGCTTAAAACTCTGAAGGATATTGATGATTTCACCAAGGGTTGTGAAGATGGCACATATTCGGTGTGGAATGAATTGGAAAGTGATGTTCGAACTATGGTTATGGAGGCTGTTTGTGGTTTGGCGGAGGCTTTTAGTGCTGAAACAATTGATAAATCTACGACCACTAAACCTACTCATGAGTCTCCTATTGTCCAAGTTGATTCAGTTTGTGAAGGAGTTAATGTTTCTATTCCACGTAGAGTGGTCGAAAAGGTTAGTGCACGTCTTGAATACACTCTATATGGTTACTTTATTGGTAATAGAATGGCGTTTCCAGTGGTTGAATACTATGTTAGAAATAATTGGGCTAAATATGGATTGAAAAAGATTATGATGAATGCAAAAGGTTTTTTCTTTTTCAAATTTGATACTCAAGCTGGTTTAGAAGCAGTATTGGAAGATGGCCCTTGGTTGATACGCAAATCACCGCTCATTCTCAAGAAATGGTCAATTGATACTAGATTATGTAAGGAAGAGTTGACCCGTATTCCGGTATGGGTTAAATTACATGATGTACCTATTCAAGTATTTGAAGATGATGGTATTAGCTTGATTGCTTCATTTCTTGGTAAACCTATTATGCTTGATTCGTACACTAGCTCTATGTGTAAGGATTCTTGGGGTAGAAGTAGTTTTGCTCGGTGCTTAACCGAGGTTTGTTCTGAGGCTGAGCTTGTAGAGGTTATTACTATTGGTGTCCCCTCTCTTATAGGGGATGGGTTTATTAAAGAAACTATCCGAGTCGAGTATGAATGGAGGCCTCCCAGGTGTACTTCATGTAAGATTTTTGGGCATACCCAGGATCATTGTCCTAAAACTGTGGTCAGTCCTCCTGTTGTTTCTACTCCCAGTGTTGCTACTCCTGCAGAGCCTCATAATGATGGTTTCCAAAAGGTAAATCATAAGAAGAAGAAGGGTAAAGCCCACTCTAGTAATGTGAGTCAGGTTGGTATTTCAGTCAAACCGAATCTTAGGTATGAGCCTAAGAAGACTACTAGTGAGCCAAACAAGGGAGTTACTAATAGGAATAATGTGCCTGCATCGTCATCTATGTTGAAATCTCAAGGTTTACCCTCTAAGGAAAGCGATATAGCTACGTCAAATCCATATGCTGCTTTGGCTACTGATGAAGGTGGTGATGAAGATTTTGTTGAAAACGAGTTTGATGAATCGGCTAACTTATTTCCTCACTCCACTACTGATGGTAGTCCATCATTCACGGCAGCAGTTGGTTAGCCTGTTTTGCTTAGTTCTTATTCTAGGTTCATTTTTTGATTCTAGAGTTGTTATGAGCTTTTGGCATGTCATAGGCTCTAGGCTTTTTGTTTATCAAGCTGTTTAAGCTTGAGGTTAATGTGGTACTTCAGCCACATTCCATTTGTACTTAAACGTTTGGGTTTTAATATATTTACCAGGGTGCAGGATTACTCCCCTTTACCCAAAAAAATACATAATAGAGAAGACTAGTTCAAAAATGAGTTACAGGTCACAACCCAAAACAAAAGTTATGCAACTCGTTCTTTCCAAAGATGGTGTTTTATACCATTTACTACATCTCAAAGATCTGCAATATATTTATAATTTTTTTTTTTTGAAGTATATATAAACATAAATATCAACTATAACATCTTCATTCAATCAAAATCAATACTTTTGGTCTTCGAGAAGAACCTAGAAACCGATGAGTACCAAAATTTTAATTGAAGCGACTTCCTTTCAGGATTTCGGGTACCTCATTTCAGTTTACCATTTGTCATAATGCACATATAGAGTAAAAACCCTAAAAGATTAAGTGAGAGACAAGAGCACAACCTACCAAATTCACTGCTATAGCTATCTGCATGCATTGCAGTAAAAAACACAACACGTAAGGTGGCCTGTCAATGGTTCAGATTTGGATCAGAGGTGCTGATAATCTGATCTGACCCATCATCCATTCAGATGGATCGAGATTTGACCCATTCACTAACGGATGGTGATCTGGCCATGACCCAACGAATCATAAATAGATGGAATGTGGCCGAGATTAATTCAGATCGGCTCATTTTTTTAGTTCTCAGCTTAAGCACATGTATATGCTAAATGAAATTGTTGTCCAAAAGCTACATATTTGTTCTATATGTTTTTATGCTATTTTCAGTTTGCTAAAGAGGAATAGGTACCTGCATGTTACAATTGGCTCCTGCGGAAAGAAGCATTCCAACACATGATTTTGATCCTCTCGCCAACGCCACATGAAGAGGAATAGTGTTTTGCACATTCCTTATGTTCACATCAACTCCGGCATCCAGGATAATCTGTTCAAACAGAATAACATCAATAACTCATTCAGTTCAAACATGCGTTCTTTCAAAACTAGAAGAGTAAGCGGAACAAGAATACCATAGAAAAACTGTAAGTAGCATTAGGCAAGGAAGTAATGTTTTAGAAAAAGAGATTGAGAGAAAGAGCAATCTACTTTCGCATAACTCACTCTCTCTCTCTCCATTCCACCAAGATATAAATAGTTATATTCTTACATGAAGAATGCAATTCAACCTAATTTCTTCATGGTGTTGCCTACCTTAACCAACTCGACATCATTAGTCATAGCAGCAGTATGTAGCGCAGTCCGTCCATGTTGGGTGTCTTGAGCAGTAGCATCAGCTCCAGCAGCAAGCAGTATATGTACCAGTTCTCTACCATCTGCATTAAAATAGCATATATTTATCTCTGCTTATGGTTATTCTGTGCATAAACTTATATTTGGTAACAAAAGATAAAACAGTCAATTAATCAAAGGAATGGAGAAAAGTTGAATATAACATATGAAAAAGAAATTGATAAAACTTACTAGCTTCATGCTCTTTCTTTATAGCAGCTGCCATACTCAATGCGGTGCCCACAGGACTAGGTACATCTATGGCTTCAGCAATTTCTTCAGAGGATGCAACTTCAATCCATCTTTTAACAACAGCTACATTCCAGCTAGTGACACATAAGTGTAAAGGCCTACACAATCATCATACAACTTTTATTAGGGCACATAAGACCATGATAGTTGCTACGAGTGAATGACAGATTCATTTACAATATACTAACGTAATATTCTAAATAGTTATAAATGAGATTAGTTTCTGAGAAACTATAGAAAGATGAATATTTACTTACGTCAAATTCTTTGAGTTTAAGATACCCATGGATTTGCATCCCCCATTCTCCAATATAACAATAGCACACTCTGTGTACTTCTTTGTCACTGCTCTATGCAGTACAGATTCACCTTCATCATCGACCGCATTTGGATCAGCACCAGCCAATAGCAATTCCTGTTGTCATTTATAACAATTATCGATAAGAAACAACTGCTGTGGAAGAACAAAAAGCAGCCACTGAGATTAGGTGGCCGTGGAACTTACACGCATGCAATCCGGTTGACCATGATATGCACAGACATGAGCAACCGATGGACCAAACCCATCCCTCAACCTAGATCTGACATTGGCATATCGACCAAGAAGAGCACGAACACATTCTGGGGATCCAGCTGCAAGAGCGAAGACAAGTGGAGGATCCCCATCTTTATCAAGAACATCCACATTAGCCTCTCGATAACTTAAAATAGCCTCAACAAGTTCAGAACTACCCCGTCTGCATGCCAGATGGAGGGCAGTTTGACCATCAGCATTCTGTGCTTCAAGCAGAGATTGAAATGAGTCGCCATCATTTTTTGAAGAGGCCCTTGCTAGAAGCTCGCTGTATCAAGATGTACCGGAGATCGTAAATTGCAGAAATGAAGAGAAAATGCATCAAAGTAGTATTATAAAACACATACTCAGGGCTACTGACCTGACACCGGAAACATTGCCTTCGCAAACCATTTTATGTAGCAGACTCCGATAATCATGGACAACTTCTGAGTCAGTTGAAGGGGAAGGTGGCATCCCGTTTGCTTTGGGTATTACATCACTGCATTTTAAGAGAAACCTTTAAATGTATGTCTAATGACTCATATGCAGCATTTATGAGTGTATATGGTTGTGTTGTTCTGAGAGAATTTAATGGGGTGTTTCGTGTTTGACACTGTTTTTCAAATGTGATTACAAAATACTAGATGATCAAAATCAGAAAAATCGGCTGCAATAAAAACTGGAGTGTAGAGAATAATGTTTGGGTATGCTTCTGTTTGTAGTGCCATTTAGATTTTGAATGTTTGACAATAAGGAACAAACTGATGAATGACAAAAAGCAGATCATTGTGAGATAACCAGTTGCAAAACACAATTCTAATTCTAAGCCTTACTTATCAGGGCTTGCAGAAGGGCCACGAGGTATTTCTTGCAAGTGCCGGAGAAATATTGCTAGCATAGCATTAAAAGTCGGTCTTTTTGAGGCCTTGAACTGCAGACAGTCACCAATCATTTTCCACAGATCCCTCGGTATTCCAACACCTACTACACTCGCATATTGTGGAGGCTGTCGTTTAGCCTTGACTACTGCTCGATATATTTCCTCGGCATTCATGCCAGCCCACCTATAATAGAAATATCAACTTGTGATTTCTAGGGATCACACCTGCTATATATAAAACTAGAGGTGGCAATTTTAACCCAATTACTGATAAACGGGTCTATTCAATTTATGTTTTATCTTCAATGGTTCAAACACGTAAAATAAAATATTGTGTATATAAATTAGAGACACCAAATATTTATATAATTTATTTTTCCCCATAGAAACTGTTTCCGGTCAACCAAGTCTAGCACGTTTCGAAAAAGTTTCTCGTTTTGACCAGTAACCACCCCTTTGCCACATCTACTAAAAACTATGTTACAAGAAGAAAGCAGCCATACGGAACAGAACCAGTGCACATTTCCACCAATGTACAGCCAAAGCTCCAGGCATCTGACTCCGGAGAAATACCAAGGGCATCGTCCCAAAAAATATTTAGTGATTTCTTTACAGGCTCCCATGCCTCTGGGGCCGTATAGTTTGGGCTTAGCATCGTACAATCCATGCATGAATGAGTTCTTGAGGAGTCACACTCTAAACGAGCTTTTCGGCAAGCGGGATTCTTCAAAATGGCTGGAAGCCCATAATCAGAAACCACTGCACGGCCATCTTCATCCAAAAGAAGATTGGACGGTTTAAGGTTCATACAAATGACTCCTGCTGCATGGAGTTCAGCCACCCCACGAGCAATATCTGCCCCATATCTATTTTCAATAATAATAAATAAAATAAAAAAAACGTTAGCTGCCATATATATTTTTGCAAGTGAATGTCAAATTTCTTCTTAAACCTTTGTATAAACTACACCATATTTCCTTTCCTAAAATAAAGGATTATGGATTATTAATTCTAACTAGATTTGTTTCATGGAAAGCACAAACGGTACTACTTCATACAGTATTTGGCATTGCAAACTGAAAGCGATCAT
Organism: Artemisia annua; assembly: GCA_014162995.1. NCBI lineage: Eukaryota > Viridiplantae > Streptophyta > Magnoliopsida > Asterales > Asteraceae > Artemisia > Artemisia annua. The sequence goes on from LBNU01007403.1 coordinate 136,462, forward strand.
GCAATATGCAATAACCAAATCACATAATCAACTGCAACAAGACAGGCTGCTGATAATGGAAAAATCAGCATGTCAAATGGGCCTAAATGAGTTTCTGCTATTTTGAGTTGTGATAATGAAATAACCAGCGTGTTAAGTGTTTGCCTAATTTTGATTATTCAAGACTTAACGAGTAAAATGGGCCTAAATGATTAGATAATCAGAATCAGTTTTGCTGCAACTACTTCTAAAGTGATTATCCGACCCTCCAATTACCAGATAATCACAATCCGTTTCACTATACCCAAACCCTAAAAACTGATCATGCGCGACTTGGAACAGAATCATCAGATAAACACTTTCAAAACGCAATGCAAAGCACCCGCATAAGCAGGTTTCAGAGCACTTCAGAAATTCTTGGATACCCTTAGTGCTGTAACAAGGTAATATACGATAAATATGCAATTTTTCAAAAACCTGGGAGTACTTTTTTTTTTACTTTTCATCATATCACATGATACATGTTCCTATCTTTTCCTAAATTAACACGTAACCTAGAATAAGAACACTCGAAAGATGTTATATTATTTAATCATCGATGATCACAATACAACTAATCAATGCATTTCCTTATATGGCAAATCTAAATCTCATAGTTATAGATCGTGGTCTTAAAAGCCGGCTAATCTTCTTTTTCACTAATCAACGTATCCAATAACTTCGTTATTTCATTAATCACGTTAACCATCTAACCATACCTCCACGAATAACCTAACTAAAACATATTCTACTTAATTAGCTTAAAAAATCCAACTTAATTTACCAATCGATTCTACTTTCTAGGGTTCATCAACAAAAGTACAAAAAAATCCAAACCTCAAAATCTGCTCAAGCGTAAGCCGCCCTTCATTCACCGACATCTCCGTCTCAACCGAACCATTACACTTATCCATAACCAACCCAACACACCCATCCACTTTCCTCACACCATGAAACCTACACACATTCCTACACCACATCGCCTTCCGTCTCAGCTCCTCAAGCTCACTCTCCACCCAAACCAAATCCGTATCCTCCCCAACCACCACAAGCTTCTTAACCGCCACCCGATGCCTACACCGCCCCAATTTCCCACTCAAAACCCCAAACCACATCTCCACACCCCTATTAACCCCTAACCTCTTCACCATCCTCAACTCATGACCTAAACCAACCTCTAAACAACTCCTGGGACACGGCGCAACGACCGGATCATCCTCGTCCTCATCGGACATGTCCGAAAACTCATTCGGAGACGAAATAAGAGCTAAAACAGCGTAGTTTTTGCGTAGAGCGAGAACAGAGTTACCAACGGTGGATAAATGACGACAACGTGGGCAGGATAAGGAGGTGTCGGACGAGGAAGAGGAGAACATACGAGATAAGCATTCTTTGCAGAAACCGTGACCGCATTCGAGTAAGAGAGGGCATCGTTCGTCTTCGTTGTAGCGTGTTTGGCAAACTGTGCAACTAGGTATCTTCATCAATCAATTAATCAATTAATCTGGTTGTTGTTGTTGTTATTGTTGGATTTGATTGAAGAAGATCTGATTATTTGAGAGAGAGTATGTATGATGTTGTTGTATAGTGAAAGGGGTTTAGTTTTTGATGTGTTTGAGAAATGGAACCCGTTTCTGCCGGTGTGTGTGAAATGATTGAGAAAAAACATCAAAATTATAAAACTAAAATATGGTAAAGAAAATCAAGTGAAATAAAAAAATAGTAAAAAAAAATAAAAAAAATTAAAAAATTAAATAAATAAAAATAAAAAATAAATTGATGGTTTGGTTGATTTTAAAGTAAAATGTTTTTTTTTTCTAAAATTACGTTTAAATGTTTTTTTTTCTATTTATTTACTTTTACTTACTCAAAAACTTAAAAAGTGAGCATTAGACTATTATAATGCCATGACAACGCGTCTTGTGCCTAGGTGATATACTCAACGACGCATCCACCTTATTACCCTCTTCATGTATGACGCGTCTTAAGTGTTTTGTTGGGAGAACTCGGTCGTTTAGATGGCCAAGTTGTGGAAGTTGTGGTTGTGTGTGTGATGTGGCAGTGAGGTGGCAGTGAAGTTGATTACACTTTACGGTGACTCATTATTACCACTAGCCGTATTCTTAGAGCACAAGGTATAGTGTGGTTCCATTGACTGGTGTCATGAAAAAAGTGTTTTCACCTCAACACTTTTTTCTGTAACACCATAATCTATCACTCAACACAAAACACTCAGCTGTTATATAAAAGTAGTGTAATGAGTCCACACATACGCTAATAAAAACACAAATAGGAAAAAAAAAATAAAATAAAAAATACTCACAACGTGAGCTAGTGGATACGACACGACCCCCGACGGCACATGGGTTTGTATGGTGTTGGCGCCATGGAGGTGGATTGGTGCCATGGCACGAGAGTCGCAAACCATCGTACCAAAGGCTCTTAATTGCTATAAACATTTGTCATTTTAAATGTTTCATAGAGTAATTTTGTAGGTTACCACAATTTCATCTTATTCATCTAATTTCTCTTTTCATATTGTTGTTTTCTTTACAAAAACAATAAAAACCAAATATAACTTGATTAAATTGTTTTCCACTAATGTTGACAAAAATAGTACACAAGTTATCAAATGGAACATTATGGAAATGTATGACTATGTGTAATGATAGGTGGTGGTGGTGATCATGCGTGGTCTCATTAATCTCATTCTTAACCATGCGCTAAACCTCACTTTATGCACTGGTTTGGTGGTACAGACAATCGAACCGTTTGTCTATTTTTATTTATTTTTTGTGTTTATGCGGTATATAATAGGGCATGCATGTATAAAGTATGGTATTTTTATGTAATTGGTTTGGTGGTTTTGTTGAATGATCATGTGATACTGGCATGTAAGTGATGGGTTTGGTGACTATTACATCTAGTCTAAATTACTCACTATATTTATGCAACAAATTATTTTTTCTATACTTTTAGAACTATGTTTTGTCAAAATTAAATTAGAAGAACACATGTTGAATGTTACTTTCTTGTTAATTCAAAAGTAATTTTAAACTGCAGTCTGTAATAACTAGAATTTGAAGAAATGATTCTCATTTAACTATATTTTGTGTATATAATGAACAATTAGTTTTGTGATGATGATTTACATTTTCTCAACTAGTGAGACAAACATATATCATCCTGGCATATACATGTTTTTGTTATAACATAAAGTTGATTAAACATATAATTGTTAGGTAGTTCATCTAACATCGGCCAGTAGAAGAGCCTCATAGTTGTTTATATGACCTAGTTGATAAACTCTCATTCTTGTGAGGACAATTTTCGTCACTTTGAAAGTTAAAAACTATGTTTTGGCCTAGTTTTGTTTAAACGTAGTTGAGTCTTCTGCAAATAAAAAATGTAGAGTTAATTACATAAATCGTCCTTGTGTTTTACATATTTCTTCAACTTTCGTTCTATAACTTCAGAAAATACACCGCCTATCCCTATACTTGATACTTTGTAACAAACTCATTCTTTGACCATTACTCCGTTAGTTTATTCGGTAACTCAATCTAGATGCGGGTATTATGGTCTATTCACGCCTAATCATGGGGGTGCTTTAGTCATTTTCACTATCATCTTCAACCTTCTATCTTTGTTCTTACATCTGGTTTTTATTTTAACACCATTGTTCATCTTCACTAAATAAAAGATCGTAACAAAACTAAAAATTCAATTTTTAAACATCAATGTTACAACCGTTTTTCGACGAGGCAGCGGTAGTGGCGGTCGCTCATGGTGGTGGGGCAGGTGGCGGTGGTCCGGTTGTCTTCAAGAGATTTTTCAGTAATAACTAAATACAAACCCATGTTAATTTAATGTTCTTTGTTGGTTTGCATTTTACATTTAAAAATGGTCTTGAATTCGAAGAAAAAAAATCAAATCAAGAACAAATAGAGGTAGAAGATGGTGTAAAATGACAAAATGCGTGTCAAATGATCGGTTACAAAGTGCCAAGTACAGGGACAAGCGGTGTATTTTTTGAAGTTTTAAGACGAAAGATGAAAAAGTGTGTAAATCGTATAGACGATTTATGTAATTAACTCAAAAAATTATTATGTTTGTTGCTACTTTTTCTTGAGACAACAAAGCTTGTTGCCAAAAATGAATCAAAACGTAAAAATGTTATTGTTATTGTGTGTGAAAGTACACTTGAATTGGTTACCATGTCGTTTTATTTGTTCCTTACTTTTTATAAGAATGAGTTGGATCTTATAAAAGTGAGCCAAATACATAAAATTCACATCGAGGTGCATTGTAGGAGCTTTGAAATTGTGATTGTAACATGTTTTACTATTTTTATAACTAAAGTCAGAATTGTTTTTTTTTCAAGGGCATAAAGTAAAACAAAGAGGCCCACACTCATGTGATGAAAATTCCATATTCAAATACTACGTCTTAATTTGATGGATAGTAGATAAGCGATGAGAGAAAAACAAGAAATTTAAATACGTCGAGGTTGACTATGCTGAGTCATTGTCCCTTACTTCGTAAAAAATATAAACACAGGTTTAAAAAAAACAGTTGGGCAACGATTTGGTCATATGTCATTTTACGTAAGATGAATAAATATTGTGGACTTTGAAAAAAAAAAAAAAAAAAAAAAAAAAANCAGATGCCAAATGCAGCACCTTTCTCCTATATGTTATGGTAATTATCTACAGTTATAAACTTATAATACATACTGCCTAGACTGTCGGTTAATATTTACTTTGGCTATATTGTCTAAGTAATGCTCAGATTTCACAATAATTTTTAATGGCATATACATATGTTTTTTCTTTTGTGATTGTTGGAACTGCTATATTTTTTTTCTTCCCCTTGATAGCTTTATTGCCAAGAAACTCAATATTATACGAAGAAAGCTCGTTTGCTATAATCTTGATGAACTGAATATTTGTTAGGGTCATGAAGCAAATGGTGTTATCTTGTACTTCTGTACAATTCATGAAACAAATGACATCATCCTGTTGTACAAAGGTAGCACATCTAGTCTTTGTGTTGGTTGACAATTAGATTATAAAAAGTTGATCTTTAAGTATACTCAGTTCGTTGGCCTTTTTGGCTTCTCTCCTTATAATTTAAGAGCAGGCTGCATATACAAACTCATTACCGAGCACATTGTTAGCAGCAAATGGTCATCCGGTCAGAGAATCTGACCAATCAATGGCTGCAAAATATGGTAGGTCTGCATCTTCCATCAGTGGTTAAACTATTTTAATGGCAGAGGTATTTTGCTGGATTTAACTCGAGTTTTTCATCCATACGAGTTCTTATTCACTACGTTTTGTTGTTTAAGTTGATGAATCTAAAATTTTGACCGTGCATAGTATTATAAATCCAAGAATCAAAAAATGCGCTTAGAAGGTTTAAATTAGTGACAAACTGCTTGGATTGTGTCATAAACATAAACTATTCGTGGCGGGACTCCCAGTTTATTTGACATTGATGTCCATTCATATCTTCATGCACATTGTTATTTCTTAGATCTACAGCAGAATTGCAGAAACTTTCTTTTAATGTTTTCTGAGACAACTTGGGTAGCTAAGTAAAGATATAGAATAGCTATCATCTATTAAGCTTTTTAGACACATTAGATATATTTTCACTCGGCCATTAGGATTTAGTAGCAACCAGAAAAGAAGTATCTTAATGTCAGTCAGAGTCTTTAGAGATACAAAACAAAATCTCAAATTATTCTTTATATAGAACCTAAACAAAATCTAAAATTTCTTCTACCTTTATGGTCTAAAATAGTGTTTTATACTTTCTAGTGCATCAGTTTAGGTATCTCATATTACCCACAGAAATTCAGAATCTTAATAATGTGAATGATTTACCTGTTAAGCAGGGTCCAGTCATAGCTCGTAAATTGTAGTTCATGGAGTTTTTATTTTTATTTTCAATAGGAAGTACCAATATACCATAATATTGTCATTGCAGGGTTTGAAGACCGTGGCTTTCTCATCATCTCAACTGACACAACAGACTCTGCCTGGATACATCCTTCCTACGGGACCCGCTCTTCTTCAACACCTCGTGCACCCATACTCTCAACCCACTCTTCCTTTGGGACCTTTTGCAAAAATGATTGGCTATCATTTCTTACATCAAAGTTACACAAACGTGTTGTCTGGTTTTCAGAAAACATTTGCTGTAAATAGCACTTATCATCAACAGTTGGCTGCCGTTCTCCCTCGATACAACAATTGTGTTTCTGTCAGCAGTTTGCCTCGGTCACAGGCCGCTCCTTCAGGCCGCTCCTTCAGGTTATGGATCTTTTTGGCAATTCTACTGTAATTCCTGAGAACTATCAAGTTAATGAACCTGCGGGTCCTGCTGGATCTACAATAAGTTACGATGATGTATTGGCCAACCATTACAGATAGAGTCGGTTGCTCTCTCTTCAGTAGCAGCAGCAAGTATCTACAATAAGTTATGATGATGTATTGGCCAACCATTACAGATACAGTCGGTTGCTCTCTCTTCAGCAGCAGCAGCAGGTATCGTTTTGTTATTTAACTGCACAAAAACGAGTTTTTAATTTGTATGAAATGCTAAGAAGTGGCTACTTTGACCCGTTTATTCGCTAAAACATCTATTCAATAACAAAGTCGCTAAAATATCATTCAATAACAAAGTCGCCAAAATGGTTCAAAAACAAAGTCGCTAAATATTCACAACCATAACAAATATCCATAACCACAAACACATAAACATGTCCATACAACTATCCCTAGGCCATGCGATACATTTAGAATACAATGCATAAGCAATTCTGATCTTACACATGCAATCTAGAATACAATGCAGAGGCAATTCTGATCTTTGAGTTAACATTACATAGATAACTTTGCTTTGGTGTTTTCAAATACTTGTTCAGCAATCACAGCATCACGACCATCCGCTTGTATGATCTCCAGGTTTGCCTTCTGATATGAGTCCGTACCTGTTATTGCATCTTGAATGAAATAAACGAACCCCGAAGCGGTTGCTGCTTCAGCTTTAGCACCAAAAACCATCCTCTGCACCCACATAGATAAATTATTTAGTTACTTGAATAAATGAAAAACAAACATTATAATCTAACTAAAGAACATCTCCAAACATTTACTGATAGCATTATTATGTTTATTATCAAAATGAACAAATTGTATTATTGGTGAATTATGTCATAAATTTCGTCAGTTGAGCATTTTCAACGTTTACGTTTAGGTTAACTAAAGAACATCTCCAAACATTTACTGATAGCAAGTATGAAGTACTTCAATATTTTTTAATGATTACATATTTAGCCAAATTGATGTAGCATTTTTTTAACTAGAATGCTTTTTTCGACATATTTGATGAATACATCTATAAAAATCACGGAATGATTGACATTACAACTTTTTTTATACTAATTTACGCCATATTACTATAATTTTATAATTGAAATGTTTGAAGGGATGAGGCCGGCAGCCAAACCTTGATTCGTGAAAGATTAATAGCTCCTAAGCACATAGGACACGGCTCACAAGACGTATATAGCTCACAGTCTGAGAGATCAATTTGGTTAAGCTTTGTACATGCCTGAAATATGCGGTATGATTTGTAGTTAAATATAAGAGATTTAAATGGTACACATTTCTGTAGAAAAGAGTCTAACCTCTCTTACTGCTGTTACTTCTGCATGTGCAGTTGGGTCAGTGTGTTTATTAACCAAGTTATGACAACTCACAACAATCTCGTCATTGCGAACAACAACTGCACCAAATGGACCTCCATCTCCAGATTCTACTGCTTTATATGCTTCTTCAATAGCTTTTGTCAAGAATTTGTGGTCTCTGTCCTGTAAATCTGCTTGACAATAACCAAATACGTGTCATATGATATTTTTTAAGCGTGCGTTGTATATGAATAATCCCTCCAACCTACAAGAATATACAACAATATCTACATAAGGTTGTCCCAAAATAGCAACACGTCTTTTATGTAAGTATTTGACATTTCCCTATTTCTGCATTAGCAATCATAAACGGATATAAGTGAGATTGATTGTTTAAGGGGAATTGACGCATTGTATGCATTGAATTATTAGTCAAAGATTTATACATCTCATGCCAGTACTCTTATTCATATATGCACAATGATGAAATCCAGCACATGCTTTAGTAGAACTTCTGGAAGAGAGGTTATTAATACAAATTAAGACTGATAATCCTGAGGATGACATTGCTTTTGCTAATTCGAATTGAAGGGTGATATAAAGTACAGAACGAATATCAAACCCCGGTTCGAACAGGAGGAGTACGCCATGCTAATGTGCCTTGGATAAAGGAAACTTTTACAACGGGATTTCTCCTACAAGATGCAATCTTTTATGTTGTTGTACTAATACTTTACTCCGGATCTAATGAAACCATTTGTAGTGTTTCTCCTACAAGATGCAATCTTTTATGTTGTACTAATACACANCAAATGCAACCAACTGAAGTGTAAAATAAGCAATGTTCTAAAAGGCGTGAGGCGTGGCGTGGCGGCACAACCACGCCTCAAGCCTTACGCGCCTTTGCGAAGCCTTGGCGTTTCTTAAGGCGTGCTTAAGGCGGCAACAAAATATTTATAAATTTATATATTTATAATTTTATATCATTTTATAAGAGCAATTTCAAATACTAAAGCCCAAATCCCAAATAGCCTAGCCAGGCCCAAATACAAGGCCCAAGTAGGAATTAAGTTTTGAAATTACGAGGCCCAAGAAAGAAATAACCCAAATACTTGAAATTCAAGCCTAAATCCATAAATCCCCTAAATGCTTCTGAAAATGGCGCCACGCCTTACCAAAAAGGCGCGCCTTTATACGCTTTTTTGCGCCTTATTCCACGCCTTTTCACACGACGCCTAGACCTCACGCCTTGGTCCATTTCGTGGCGCCGAGGCCACGCCTCGCGCCTTGGCGACGCCTTGGCGGCGCCTTGGCGCGCCTTTTAGAACACTGAAAATAAGATACTTGGCAGTGATCGTAACAAATCTTGCTTAAAATAACACGTATGCCTAACCACAACTTTAATATATCCAGCTTCAGTAATCTAGTAGTACCTAACTAGCTTATGTTTATTCGACAACATTTTCTACCAATTATAAATCGTTCTTATTAATGTTTCTAATCGACAATGTAATATAAAAAAATAAAATAAAAAAGATCACACAACGTAATATATGCATTCCGAACAAGAAACACCCGACTATAATGTAGTATGTTCCATCAGTCTTTTACATAAAATGCAACCCAATATAAGATCTCGGTAGTCCACATCTTATAAGGGGCTGGCTCACATTTGTAATCGTTTATCGATGCGGGACGGGGTGTTACAAATATAATATCACATCTTATTTAAGATATATGCATGGGATCTGATTAAAATGAATGAATCATTGATCTGATACAAAAAAGAAGAAGAAAACTGTGTACTCACCGTTAGATTGGTGCTCCATGATTAGATTGGGTTAGGTTGGGTTGAAATGGAAGTGATTACAGAGCACAAGTGGCGTGTGGGATATCTATTACAGTAAAACAATATATTAAGGGAGTAGTTGTCAAAATTGTAAGCATGCCACGTAGACAAGAATCCACGTATTGAAATGAGACAAAGTTTCGGTAGGCAAGTATCAAAGCAAACAGAGGAATTTGAAGAAAGTTAGAGCATCTTTGTCGATAGGTAACGATCTTTGAAAAATTTCTAATGTTAGGTAATGAACTCCCAAAAATACTAATATAACCTAAAAAATTGTTGTAAACTTTAATATTATGCAATATGACCGTCTAAGCTTATGGGCCCCACATGAGTGCCACGTAAGCTTGTTGGGCCCACACAAACCAACTAATACTCATCCCTTGACCAATTTTTCTATTTGTTTGACTGTTAAAGTAAGGGCATAATTGTTTTTTCAATTGTTTAATATTAAAAACCCATATAAACTATGAGTATCTATTTCCCCAATACAAGATGAAATCCAAATTCTTTATCTGCTTCTTCTTTAACATCTTCAGAATTTACACTCCAATTAATCCACCCATCTATATATTATTGAATCAAAACATATAACAACTTCATTTTTCTTACTATGAAACCCAAATTAAAAACCCCTAAAATAAAACCCTTTCTTTCTATCAAGTTTTAATAAGAAACATAAATCAATATCTAAAAAACTTAGATCTATACACATAAAAATCTATGGGGCAATGGTGGACAACGACAGGTGTAGGTGCAACAACAATGAGTGATGATCGTGGAGCAGCAATGCGTGGTGGCTGGTGTAGTGAGTGGAGCAACATGGGTGGTGGCGTGGGTTGTTGGTGGTGGCGGGGATAGGTGGTGGTGGCCAATGGCGCAGCTACATAGGGGCGGGGAGGGGCGTCCGACCCCTCGAAATTTTTTTTGCGATGTAGGGGGTATATGGTTTTCGTGTAGAAAAATTTCGGTATATTCGGTTTCGACCCCCCATTTTAATTGCGAAATTTTTTTTATACATTAAGCAATAAAAAATTTTAGATCCCGACCCCCACTGAAAATTTTCTAGCTTCGCCACTGGTGGTGGCATGTGNGGCCAATGGCGCAGCTACATAGGGGCGGGGAGGGGCGTCCGACCCCTCGAAATTTTTTTTGCGATGTAGGGGGTATATGGTTTTCGTGTAGAAAAATTTCGGTATATTCGGTTTCGACCCCCCATTTTAATTGCGAAATTTTTTTTATACATTAAGCAATAAAAAATTTTAGATCCCGACCCCCACTGAAAATTTTCTAGCTTCGCCACTGGTGGTGGCATGTGTGATGTGTTGTTGTTGATGATGACGGACATAGTGGTTAAATGGTTCCAATTGTTTAATATTAAAAACCCATCAAATCCGACAATGGTGACAATGGTGAAGCGTATTTGACTGTTCTTCAGATTCGCAGTTTTGCTTGGTAGAAATTTTCGTAGGACAACTCCCGAAAGGTCAATTATATGAATTGAAGTTAACTATAGTTATTTGTTTAAACCCGAGTGATTAGCTTGGCATTGTTGCTTTTGGTTTTTAATTAAGGTTAATTGTGTAATCAATATTTTGTTAAGTTAGTTTTGAAATTTGTAATTTTCCTTTATGAAGGTGGAAAACAATGTTTAGTTGATTCTTGGTATTCAAGTTTCTCGTTTAATTTTGTGTAGATCAGTTAAAGGGTCGAGGAAAAGGATTTATGGCAGATCAAATGTTGGAGGGTAGCCAACCAGTTGATACAATGGTGAAAAGGATTTATGGCATATCAAAGGAAAAGGATTTATGGCAGCTCAGCTGGTACAATGGTGACCGGTTTAGCCGGTCACCAGTTGCAAAAGTGGCACATATTGCATAACATTAAAGGTTACAACAAGTTTTGTTGGTTATATTATTATTTTTGAGAGTTCGTTACCTAACATTAGAAATTTTTCAAAGTTCATTACCTATCTGTGTAAATTACAAAGCTACAAGCTGCATCTTTTTTTATTAATAAAAGTGTTTAGTTAGCTGTTAAATGTAAATAAGATGTAAAATAACATAAAAAGACATATCTATAATTGTAAACAAATGTTTAGAGGGTATATCAGTAATTTAAAGTTTTAACAGCTCTAAGATGTTTAAAAGGTTTAATAAATCAGCTTTTCATTTAAGAGCTATTTATTTGAAATAAAAGCTTGAAGTTAATGTATCCAAAACGTAGCTATTTATTTTAGAGAATATCATTTTTTAGCAAAAAACTAACTTTCCCAAAAAACCACTACCAAACATAAATAGATATGAGTGGTGTAATTAAAATAGAATTGGGACTACCATTGAAATTTCAGTGAATCATAGTGACCAGTTAAATAAAATATTCGAAGTTTTAACTATAAGGCATCCGCCATCACATCGCGCGAATACTCTATAGTTGCTTTTAATTTGATTTTGTTATCAACTTATCATACCAAGTTGTGTGTGCTATTATTTGGATCGCCTATCAAGTCATTTATCTTATGCTAAAATGACATTGACCTAGCGTGCAATATCTTGATGAAATGCAAATTAATTTCTCCTAATGTGGTCAATGTTTATCATATACAAACTAATACTGTAAGTAGTTAATAACATTGTTGCATTTATTTATTTATTTATTTATTTGGTGAGCACCTTCGGGTCATTGACAATGTAACAACTCTTCAACAACCAAACTCAACTGTTAGTATTAAAAATGATAAATGATAATAGAACCCACTTGTGAATTGAGTTGACAATTAATTAATAGTGTTTTAAGTCTTGGGGTCATGGCAAACAACATAATATCTTTAATTACAAACTGTAAATCGATAATTAGAAAAGTCATACAAAATTACAAATCATCATAAGTGGTAAATAAAAAGTCATTAGATTGCATGAGGAGCATGATCCTGATTATCTATGTTATGTTATCTAATTAAAAATTAGGAGTTAGCTTGTTTCGTGTAACAACAAAACATTCATCTCTGAAAAGTCCACGAATCCGTGATGTTTTGTTGATTGTTTACCCATTTTGTCAAACTTAGATAAACCAGTTTGTGTTGCTATAACAAAAATTCACAAGCAACATGGAAGCGTTCAAACCACGTGAATTTTTATCTGGGCTGTAAAATTGTGTTAAACAATCCCGTTATTTTGAAAAACAACACTGTCCAAATTTTTTATGTCGTATATACTTTCTTGTATTTATGAAATATATCTGACAACTTCTAGTAAAATCTACCACCGAATACAAGTAGTAATATACTACTAGATATTGGATACAAATACTTTCATAATCATAAATAGTTGGATGGTGGCTTGAATGGGTCCCAAACCGTGATACGAAAGTCAGCACGTACGAGTCCTAGTCGACAACCAAGTGTACGGATTTCATCTCATTAATACATCTTATAAAGTCAACTTTGCCCATTATAAAGTTGTACATTGTTTAGCAAATCAAAATAAAAATTAGGGTAAATTGAAAAAAATAGTCACTAAAGTATCACGAAAACGTAAAAATAGGACCGAGTCATAAAGGCATGCAAAAATGACACTAACGTTATGTAAAAGTGCAAAAACGCCACCGAGTCCATTTTTTTCTAACTTCCATTAGTTTCCTCGTTAGTGGCATGCGAAATGACTAATATACCCTCTTCTTCTTCCCCACTTTTAGAGACTTAATTTACAATTTACCCAATTCTTTTTTTTCTTGATTAGAAGCCACCACCACCACCCTCTACCACCACACAACCAACACCACCAACCTCTAGCAACCACCACAACTTTATCTATATAACCATACAGTTTAAGACTTCAGTAGCTCTATCTATATAGTCAATCTTTACTAGCCCTCTGATCAACTTTATGCAACAATCAAAGTCGGGAATTTGGTTTCTTCGGCACATTACAGCTACCAACCTGGCTGCTTTTATAAACTCCCAACGTTTGCATAAACTTTGTAAAAGGTTGTTGTTAGTCTGCTTATCATTTTTCACAAGAACCCTACTAGAAGTCTCGTCTGTTAGATGGTTTTTCTGTATGTGCCTATTAGGTAAACTGGTTCTAATTCTATTTTTTCTCAATGGTTCTAATCAGATATCCGTGACCCTGTCGATGTAAATGGCTTGACATCGTAACGAGTGAACATATTTTTGTGAAGTCTTAAATGAAGAGGTGAATGAACAATGCTTAATGAGGGGAGTGATGTCGCACTTATGAGAAATGCAATTCGAATTCTGCAACATTGATGACTTGATGATTAATTGAAGGTACTAAAGAACCTTTTGATGGTTTATGTTGACCATTCACACAGTCCTGCCAATAAAATGAGGTCTTCATGATTGCTTATCCACGTTTCCTCTGCTTACCAACGGGCTTATTTTTAAGTTTTCATTTACTCTAAAATAAGCAAATAAACAGTTTTAGCAAAACACATAAAACTGCTTATGTGCTTAAAATAAGCAGATGAGAGTGTTAATAAGCAATCTCAAACACCCTCTGAAACAGTTTAATTCATTTCACCTTGAACTAAGCAAATTAGCATAAACATGTTTTTATACTCTGTTCGTAAACGTCTTGTTGTTATTGTGTTGATACTAAATACATTATTTCAAACTTGAGGATGAGGATGTCATGACCAGTATAATTTGAGAGATGATGACATAATCACTATTTTGGCCTGTTTGGTACGCAGCTTTTTTGGAGCTGTAAGCTTTTTGTTATAAAAATAATCTTCCAAAACAAGTAGCGCTATTTGGGCACATCAACTTCGAGCTTTTATTTTAAACAAATAGCTCCAAAATGAAAAGCTGATTCATGAAGCTTTTAAAATATTTCAGAGCTGTTAAAATGTAAAATAACTGTTAACAGCTTATAATTATATTTAACTAGGCAACCAGACCCGTGCGTTGCACACGGGCTGTATCTAAGTGTTCATAACGTAATGTTCACTAATTTTCGTTATGTATTCATTGCGGGATCATGTCATTCCATTATTTGAATACACTTGCAAACATGAATAGTCATGAAAGCCCGTGCGATATACATGGGCTGTATAGAAGTTTTCAAAGTCTAATATCCGTCATTTATTTTCGTCATTTTATATTCAGGACGTATTTTTGTCATTATATATATAAGTTTTCATGGTAGCATACATTTTGTAAGCATGATACGTATTTAAAATAGTTTATTGACATGTAATCTTTTAAGATGTATTTTTTTACGTAATATTTTTTGTCTATTTATTTTGGTATTGACTCTATCATTTTTTATTTGAACTAACTAATATTAATACATCGGGCTAAGTTATAACTATTTATTATGATAGTCAACAATTCCCGTGCGATGCAAATGGGTTGTATAGAAGTTTTCATAGATTTAAAATACGTGCGATGCACATGGGCTGTATAGAAGTTTTTATAGCGTAATATTCGGCATTTATTTTTGTCATTTTATATTTAAATTTTCATGGTGTCACACATTTACTAAGCTTTATACGTATTTAAAATACTTATTGAGTTGCACATGGGTTGTATATAAGTTTTTATAGCGTAATCTTCGGCAATTATTTTCGTCATTATATATCTAAGTTCTGATGGTATCACATTTCTAGGCATGACACACATTTAAAATAGTTTATTGACATTAAAAGAGTATATGTGATGAGATTTTTTTCAAGAAATTATATTTAAAAGAGTCTCTTCACATGTAATTTTTAAATATGTATAAGTTACATTAATGTTGGAGACCTTTTATATTCATCCCCGTGCGATGCACACAGGTTTGGACTGCCTCATGACCCATGCGATGCACACAGGTTGGATCTAATTGTTTTTTTCGTAATTTTCGGGACTAATTTTTGGTTCATGTTTGAAACTCTCATTTTTTGTGAAAGACGGACTTCGTTGTTCAATAAATTACATTATTAAAAGAGAACTATAAAACAAATTTCCTTTTTAACAAAACTATAAAAAC
>LBNU01007403.1:154251-183089 GCA_014162995.1 Artemisia annua
AAAAAAAAGGATTTGATGGTGGTGGTTGTTTGGTGGTAGAGGGTGGTGGTGTTGGTTAGAAGGTGATGGTGGTGGTAGCTGTGTTTGTGTGGTTGTGGTGGCGGAGGGTGGTGGTAGAGGGTGGTGGTGTTGGTGGCTGTGTTTGTGATGTGGTGGCTTCCAATCAAGAAAAAATGAATCGGGTAAGTTGCAAATTATGTCCCTGAAAGTGGGGAAGAAGAAGAGGGTATATTAGTCATTTCGCATGTCACTTAACGAGCAAACTAATGAAAGTTGGTGAAAATGACTTTTTTTGCAGTTTTACGTAATGTTAATGTCATTTTTACACGCGTTTATGGCTCGATCCTATTTTTGTGTTTTCGTGATACTTTAATGACATTTTTGCAGTTTACCTTAAAAAGATATGCAAATCACTTAAAAAATTAAGTACTACGTAATAGTTAATTGCAAAGTTATTTTTTATTTAGGCACTCAAATATAAAAAAGTGAAAGTGTAGACGGTAGTAGAAGCATCTAATACTTGTATCAGGGTATATATAACGCGGACCGGACCCTTTCCCGGTTTTAGAAAAAGGTCGTTAGGTAGATAGATAGATAGGTTTGACAATTAGCAACCAGCTTTTTTGACTATCTCCATTCACCACCCTCTCTAATCCAAAAAAATTTCATTACTCGTTTATTTTAATTTAATCATTCAACTCAACTACTACTCTCCAATTATCTCCTCCGCCGCAATTCCGACCACTTTTTTCATCAATTTTGACCCTTCGATTACCGTAAAACCTACAATTTTTTATAAAAATATTTCATCAACTTACCAATATTTTTATAAATTTTATACAATTTTAAGTTTCATCTACAGATCATCAATTTCACTTTTGCCTAATTTCACCTAATTAGGTCAAATTCCTTCCGATCACCGGAAAAAACATTCAGATTCCGATCACTAACTCCGGTCACAGCTTCAATTTCATCATTTTATAGCCAATTTTAAAATATTTGACCTAATTGTACGGAATGGAGGTTAAACGACGTACGGCGAAAGCGTTAGTCGGAAAACTAAGCTCAGTATCGGAACAAACACGTACAGAATCCTTATGCGAGCTCCGGTTAATCTCCAAAAACGATCCTGAAAGCCGATCGCTAATCGCCGAAGCAGGTGCGATTCCGTACTTATCGGAGATTCTGTACTCGCCTTCCGCGATAGCTCAGGAGAACGCTACGGCGACGTTGTTGAATATTTCGATATCCACGCGCGAGCCGTTGATGTCCACGCGCGGTTTACTCGACGCGTTATCTCACGCGCTCCGGAATCCGGAGTCTGCGTCTACTGCGCAGTCTGCAGCTGCTACTGTTTTTAGTTTATTGACTGTTGATAGCTATAGGCCTATTATAGGATCTAAGCGTGATATATTGTATGCCTTGATTGATATGATTAGGAATAGCGGCTCTCATCCTAGGTCTATTAAGGACGCTTTGAAGGCGTTGTTTGGTGTCTCGCTTTATCCGTTGAATAGAGCCACTGTTATTGAGTTAGGTGCGGTCCCTGCGTTGTTTTCGTTAGTTGTGAAGGATGGGAGGGTGGGAGTTGTGGAGGACGCGTCTGCGGTGATTGCGCAGATTGCGGGGTGTGAGGAGGCGGGTGACGCGTTTAGGAAGGTGTCTGGGATTGGTGTTTTGGTTGATTTGTTGGATTTGTCGACGGGGTCGAGTGGTAGGACCAAGGAGAATGCGGTTTCGGCGTTGTTGAATATGGTGCAGTGTGGGAAGAAGGACGTTGGGGAGTATGTCAAGGAGATGGCGTCGATTGTTTGTAATGGGATATTGGATGTGGCGGAGAATGGGAGTGTGAAAGGGAAGATGAAGGCGAATCAGTTGTTGAAGCTTATTGATTCTAGTTCGGGGTCGAGTGGGTTTCACGAGATGCAGGTTGCTAATGTAATGACATGCTCTTCTTGAATCTTTGTGTTTAGTATTAACTAATGTACGTATGCGGTTTTTAGATACTTATTTTGTGTGAATTATGTATAGAATTTTGTGGGCAGTATTAGAAGCAACCCGTAGGTTTGATGTTGGTGTCATTTGAATGTCACACTTTGTTTTGAGTCGTATAAGCTTCTTGCTGCCTATAAAGTAGTATACGCTCAACTATTGTTACACTGAAAAGTTTTAGATGCTCCAAAATGTCGTTTTGGTTTTTGCATCATCTTTATGGGATTAATTCTTGTATATTAATACTGATTAATTGGATATATACTGTTGTAAGAAGTGCAACTATTGCATACCTGAACCGAGATTACATTTCAACCCTTATTTATCTGTCTTTTGTTTGTTTGTGAATCTTCTTGTCACATTACTAGATGAACCAGGAAATGTTGTGCTTGTTGCCTGCTTATTAAAGCATCTTCGTAATGAACTAATTAACCAAAAAAAATACATGATGGTTGGAATTCATTTCAAGATCTTTAGGATTACTTGAGTAAGTGTAGTTCAGAAAACAGAAAGGTTGAATGCGAGTTGTTTGTCTAAGTGAAGCATTGTTAATATACTTTGTGTTTGCATGTCATAACATTGAAGTTTTACGTATCTGAAAGCATTGCCCTGGAAGGAAGTAACACCTGTTAAGCCAGCTTTTTGCTTGAATTAGGGATAGATACTTTTTCCACCGTCTTTTAGATTTAACTTTACAACCAAAAGTAAAGTGATTGTTGTAGATTTGACTTTAAATGTTCATCCTTTTCAGATTGCAAACAGAATTGGAAATACTTTTTAGGTTGTAACTTGTAGAGGCAAGGCTACCAAGTTTTATTTTTTTTCCTAATGGCCTTGAATGCATGAGCCATCAGAGTTTTGACAATCGAAGAAGACCATGTTTTGATGATCAATAAATGCAAGAGCATTGGATGTTTGTTCTTGCATTAATTTCAGGTGGATGTGGTCAAATTTGATGATAGTCACTTTAGACCCGACGGTTGACCATGACTCCGGAAAAAAAAAACCGTTTTTCAGCTGGGCCCCAGTTACTATCAAGATTGGTTTTATAGCCGAACCACCTGCAAGGATAGTTATGTCACTTACCTACTTATGGCATTTCAATACGACAATACCTGTTAAGGCTGTTATGATGTATGAGAAAACCCAGCCTTATGAAAAATCATGGAGAGACCATTTTGTCCCTTACAAACAGCTATATAACATGTGGCTTCAGGCTTCCTATAGATATTGTGGTTTTTTATTTTCTGATATCAAATTATAATCTGGTGTCTCAAATCTATTGAAGCATTGCATACTCCCTTTGATTCTATGTGGTAACCATCCCACCAACTTGCGATTCAAGAATTAGCTTATATGCTTATTGGAAGTTGAGAGAGCTATCTAGCATTATTATGTGTTTTGGAACTGCCAAGCTATTAAGCATTTTTATGTGTTTTGGTAAAGCTAAACGCCGTAAGCTTTTGGACTTATTAAACATTTAAACCTACTTTTGAGAAGCACTTTGGTGTGGCTTGCTAAGATGAGTAGTTTACAGCTTATTTGAAGGATGCTTCTCAAATTACAGTTTTATAGCTATAAGCTAACCCAAACACTGTAAGTCACATTGGATTTTGATACGATAAGCTAACAAGACTTTTTTCTCAATAAGCATAAGTTTATCCACACACCCCTTTATTTCATTATGGTGTAAACTAATTGGTGAAGGGACAAGAAGTTTTTGTTAGGCCATGTCCAGTTACATCCCTGAAAATATATTTCGAAGGAAGAGAAATGTTATTCCACAAGAATGCCATCTCTAAACAATGTACACGCGGCTCAAACTTCAGTTTTTTTTAATAAAATTGTTTGGCTATTATCGAAGGGATTAGATAATAATAATATCTGTTTAAGCTTACCTTAAGTAAAAATTAATTTTATATATGAACTCACTTGATATTAATACATATTTTTATTAAAACTCACTTTATGTATATAAATAAATTATTATAATATGTAAATTGCTAAATGTAGCTCTAACTGCTATGTTTAATATATTCAGACACGTATTAAATGGTTATAATTTCAATAATAACTGCTCACCGACTCTCTGCATTTAACCTCTCTCAACCGACTCTATCTACCACAAATTATGTATACGTATATATATATTTTGATATAAGATCATTTGAGGACCAAACTTTTTTTACATACCAAGGGACTAATCTCCACCATCCATCTTCCCTCCATCTTTATTTGATCTAATGGATGGGATTAATCCCATCAATTTAAAAAACCCACTTTCATCCTTTTTTTTCAAATATTAATATCTTTCAAACCGTTAATCGTTAAGCGAAAAAAAATATACCGTTACGACGAGCATTTAATTATCTTTCTATAGATAGGCACTTTGATATATTTTCGACAAANTACATATAGTTGATGGAGTAATATATTATTCGTCGTTTCATAAAAAAAATTAAACCATTAATTTTATTTTATCTCACTTACTCCACCTCCGTATACATAAAAAAATTACAAATATAAATTGACTATCATACACTATCGCTGCTATACGCGAGTAATCATGTAGTGTTCTAAACTAGTTTATTGTTTTTATTTCTTACACGAGCAATTACGTAATTATTTGAATTTGAGTATGTGAAGTAGTTAATTGAACACTATTAATTTACATATACCATTGTTCCTGAAAGAAACCATTTCAAGTTTGTAACTTAGTGATATTCTTTGTACCAACAAGTTTGTAACTTAGTGATAGACTTAGGATCAAATAAGAAGAAACTTTAAAATGAGAATGATGAGAAATAACTATAACCACACATTAGAGATGCATCGACTTGAATTAGATGCATCCCTAAACTTTTAGATGCATCATAATATATTTTCTAGCTAAAAATTAGATGCATAACATATATAAGATGCATTTTAGCAAATTAGGCAAATCCTGTGTATTTTTCGTCCTCTGCGGGTCAAATTTGTTGCAAGTACTACTATGCATTGTTTTCACTTCAAAATCACTTTCGAAACTAGTTGGGATGCATCTAATGAATATAGATGCATCTAATTCAAGTCGACGCATCTCAAATATTTGGTTATAGTTATTTCTCATCATTCTAATTATAAGTTTTCTTCTCACTAGATCCATACCCCTTAGTGATATTGTAAGATGCTTTTTAACTAAATTGTCGCGGTTGTAAAAACCACATTGTTTTTTAAATTTATACATTTTTTTCGTCTCAAAATAATTGTCTTTCGACAAAACATACATAATTTAAGGAAAAAAAACATAATTATTACTGTGTTTTTTTTCTTATTTTTTTCAGAATAACAGTTTTACTATTAACTAATTAATTAATGTCTTATTTAAACTTTGTAATACTAATTTTAACCAAGTGTAATATAGTAAACTTGTTCAACTTTAATATATTTTAGTTAGTGAACAATTAAATTGATACATCTAAAAAAAAACATGAACTATTAGTTTGAGACGAAGGATTAGTTTTATATAAAAAGTTTGGAGATGGGGCATAAACCATAAAGCCGCGTATTGGGCAATGGGAGAATCCAAAGACCCAAAAGGGCACCAAAACCGCATTAAAAGAAGAAAACAAACCGAATTGCATCATTTTGCACTTTGATATGATTTTTCACACGATCAAAAGTATGATTCGGTTCTAACATCTCTACTAGGAATATAATCTAAGTGTGTTTGACAATGTATTTTTTATCATTTATTTTATATTACAAATTTCTTTTTTGAAAGAGCCTTAACAAGTTTATCAGTTCATGAGTTGATTTACCGAATGATGTAACAAAGATGTCACGATGTGGAAAAGCTAATTAAACTAACTTCCTTGATATGATTTACTGTATAAGAGTTTGAGCTAGATTTGTAATCTAAATGAATGGAAATGGGTGCATAGTTGAATAAAGTAGTAGGTTTCGACATTTCTATAGACGAAACCCTTACTCTTAACTTGAACTTATAAGAGAAATACATGTTTTACGAAGATTAGAAAGCCATAACCTGTTTGAGCATCATGTGACTCGTAATTGTGTACTAGTAGTCACATGATGTGTGGGGAGTTCATCGTTCATGTGGTTCCAAATAATAGGTGATGCAAGAACAAACATTCATAATAGTGAGTTTATAGAGAGCTAATAAAGAAGGATGATATTGTTAGTTAGGACGTATCTGAATTGCTACATTTGTAACGAACTTCACTATGAAAACAGGATGACCGTGTAGCAAAGATATCGAGGGCACACAATACAAAGCCTGCTAGAGTAAATCCATGAAGAAGTAAAAATCATAGGTTTATGTTTTACTTATGTTGAAGCGAGAGTGAGCTGACTTATCTCAATGGCTCACCACATCTCGCCACAAGCTTCTCTGATAGACGTCATGTCGTCATCTGAAATATAATTCATACCCTAAAGCATAGTTACACTATCGTTGGACAATGCCATTCCCGCGATGATAGTCTAAAAGTGAAAAATGTAGCATAACACGAATGTCACAAATATAGTCTTCATTTTCATGTCCTTAATCATATTCATATGAAGTAACTTTTTCACATGTTGGACCATGAAACAGGCCGATAAATATTGTTTGTGTATCAAGTATCACACGCACAGTCTATGTTGACCCGTGCTAAGTATCATAAAACTGTCGAGTGTTAACTTGAATTACGGGTGAAATGACGAAAGAAAAAGTGAGAATGACGGGAGCGCACTAAACCGTTGAAGGGCAGAGGAATGAGTTGAGTGGGTGACATTATCACGTGAAGAAACAAAAAAACACAAACACAACACGCGTTCAATTTATTTCAACGGTTGGCTTCATTTCTACGCCAACAGCCAAATACCATCCATCAATCACCCACTCATTTTTTTTATTATTTCAAAACCAAAATTCCACATCATTTCATTTCCTACCTCTCCTTAACATTTGTCCCCACTTCCCACTTAACCACTTCAAAACATCGTATACGTAACGAATACAAATAACTAGGGGTGACAGTCGGGTTGGGTTGGTTAGGTTCAAGTCAATTCGGGTCGGGTCAAAGTCGGGTAAATGCTAAAAATAATATACTCGAACTCAACGTTATTTGAACTCGGGTTAGTCCAATTCGGGTCAGGTCAACTCGAATCGGGTCAATACAGGTTCGAGCCAACCCGAATATGAGTAAAATAATTATAAAATTGCTTATTGGTTATAATTTATATAGATAATTTATACAAAATATATTTAAAAAAAAAAAAACTTTATTCGGGTCAAACAGGTCGCCTCGAACCCGAGCTAGCCAAACATTGTCAACCCAATACCCGACCCTATTTCGTATTTGGGTTACTCCGGTAGACTCGGTAACCCGAATTTAGTTTTTGACCCGAGTAACCCAACCTGAATATGCTTAGTTGGGGTTCGTGTCCGGGTCGGGTTCTTTGACACCCCTATCCATAACATTGGAGTACTATACATGTAGATTATTGAAAATTTTGTAACTATAACCATTTACCGTGAGAAGTTTAGCCCCGTAAGTAAAGGTTTTCTGGTTAATATAGAAATACATTATTATTATTATTATTATTATTATTATTATTATTATTATTATTATTATTATTATTATTATTATTATTTAAAGTGTGCATAAGGGAACGAACTTTTATTTTGTTCATTTAGGTTATTAAACTTATAATTTATATTATTTTTCATATTTTCAAGGTTACTGAATTTATAATTTTAGATATTTAAGTAATACAAATATCGTGTTTAAACAAGTTCAATGATGTTTACGTATATTTCTATAAGTTTAATGACCTCAAAACGTCATCTTTCATAAGTTCAGTTACTCAAATGAATAAAATGAAAGCTCGTTGCATTAAGCGTATTTTTTTTTGTAAAATTTAGTAAAATATTTGTATATTAACCCTGCAAAACCATGGATTTACTTTGTGACAATTCGATTGATTTTTATTTTATTATTATTATTATTATTATTATTATTATTATTATTATTATTATTATTATTTTCTTTCTATTTCTAAAGACCTTAGTTTCTCACGATAAACGTATGTTTGAGTGACATTTTGACTGAAATCGGATTTAATTTAAAACCAATTTTCATAAATCACTTTCTTATCCGGTAAACTCAATGTTTGCGGTCCTAAACAAACCATTAGAAATAATAATCATTTTAATCTTTTACATACACTGTGTTATGAAGTGTCAGCGTATTGTATGCAGAAAATAGAATTGTCTATGTATTACGTAAGTCGTCTAACAAGCTTATTTTTCTGTCACTAATAACTACTCGTTTTTCATTTTTGTTATAATTTCTTAGTAATAGAACATTGTAGATTAAGGCAAGTGCGTGGTTTATTATTGGGAATTTGAGATTGGAAAAAGATTGTCAATATAAGGTTTGAGTCATTGTCTATTATCTTTTGACTTTATCTCAACTTTTCACGTTTCGGCTATAAATGTTTAGTGGAAAAAGATAGTGGTGATCAAATAAGATTAAAGCTAGGAATACAAGGACATAATGGTTTGTATATCTTGTCTTATACAGTATCAACTTTCTAAACAGTTTTGAGAATTCAAGCACAGTTTTTTTACAGTGCAATCATGCACAATGTACATAAAAAAGAGCTATAAAGATTAATGTAAAGATTATACACGGGTTGATTACTCATCTATTGGGAAAATCAAGAGTGCTTAATGTTTTTATATGTTCTATATTTATAGGTTAAGGTATACAACGACAACAAACCCAATCCTGCCGGGCAAGGTATGAGGGAGGTAGAATGTAAACAGATCATACCCCTACCCCAAGATAAACCCAAGAGTAAAGGGACTGCTTCCAACAAGACCTCTATAGGTTAGGTATCTTGTGAAAATAATAATAATAATAATAATAATAATCTTTTATATAATAAAACAAAACCCCAAGTGGGGACTTTTCCATTTCAAAAAAACTAAACCATACCTTATTTAGTAATAATATTATTTAGAAAAAAAGATTATTTTCTTATTAGATAATATTTTATATTTATCCATAACACAAGTAGAAGATAAATACAAAAAATATAGATAAGATGCAATTAACAATAGGATTAAAATTTTTAAATAATTATCTTTAATAATAAAAAACTATAATTAAACATCATAAATCAAACAAAACAAAGATTAAATTATTTGTTTTTTAATAAATAAAAATATATGATTCAAAAAATTTTTAAAAAAAACCCGCGCGTGCGCGGGCATTATAACTAGTAACAATAATAATAATAATAATGATAATAAAAAATAAAAAATTCCTAAACAATAATTATCCTTAAAAATTGTCCTAAATAAATATGTTATTTGCAGCCTTTACTACGTAATAAGGTTTTACGTGTTACGCCTAGCGAAGTAATAAAACCATTTGTTATTTATCTATGGCATCTACGATGTAACAAGGATCATACTCATCATAGTATTACGCTACAACGAAGTCTGACCCATTTGTCATGTTCCAAACGCTTTACATACTTCTCTGCTTACTCTTCTACCTTGTCCTTGTTAATTATCTTCTTTTGAAAAAGTTCATTGTCATGTGTGTGTCAAAAAACCTTAAATGTCAACATAATGACAACTATTTAGCACGAAAGTATTCAAGGGTTAATACTTTATATACATAAAGGTCAGGACTTTAACCCACAACACAATTTTTTACAAATAATAACACAACTTTTTACAAATAATGCTAGGCTACAAGCCGTTTGATTTGATGAGTTCATAAAATACTCTGCAGTAACCAAGGATTTAAGTGGACCTCTAACAACAACATGGCTCTTTGTGGACATGTATATCAGTATATGTCCCTGCTTATACATTGCTATTTAAGTCATCTCACTCCTTGTGTTCTACTAACTCTTAAGATTTTCAACAGTCGAAATTTAAATATAAGTCGTCATCATTCATCACCATGTAGGAAAACATTGTCAACTCTGGCACCAGTGGCACTGTGGCAGCTCTTGGAGAATAGTTGCTTTTAGCAAGTGTTGGCCAATGCAACTTGCACTTAATTGTGTTGGTTTTCTTTTATCGATAGACATGACACAAAAATGCTTCGACATTAAGATGCTCAACTGTTAATTTTGAACTTATACATGAGAAATTTTACCTAGCTATGTCTAACAGCTAGATCATAAACATCATGGGTCATTTACCTCCTCACCTCAAAGGATCTTGCATATCTAATGAATGGTTATATGGATCATATACTGAATACAAAGTGTGTCGTGACGCTCCGTACGTAACATGTTCCTTCAAGGCTTCAACTGAATCCTTTTTTCATATTATACCATTTCACCAGTAAATAGTTAGCAATTTGTGACCATCATTCGATCTACATACTTTTTTCCATTGCTAAGCATACCATATAGACACGTAATTGAACATATGTTCAAGCACCATGAATGGTGATTGGTGACTATATATCTATAAGTTTTATTATGCAACAGGGCATAAAAGTGTGCAAAACCTAATTAAGATGAAACCATAGAACTAAACAAGAACTATATCGTACGAGTAGGAATGACACATACACTTTCGAAGTTTTATCCGTACTCATTTCATATTCGAAGTTTTATCCATACTCATTTCATAAAATAGTAATTGCGCATCAAAGTTCCTCACGTAACTATAATAAAATTTGGCTAAATTACATAAATAGTTTTTGCAATATATTCAAAGAAATACAAAGCAAAATAGTGAAATACCATAAACATAAAAACATAAAAATGTAACCAAAAGTAGCTTTTAGTTTAGCTTTTATGAAAATGCTAGTGGCTTTTCCCCTATGTAAAATGACACATACCTTCCTATACTTTCATGTTAGCAGCTTATTATTAGTTGTATTATGAATACTACTACTACTACTCACCACCATGGATAAACAACAACCTAATGATACCCCCTCCCCTAAAAACCCTGTCTCCGCTTCCCCTGGCGCTGTTTTATTACCCAGCGCCAGCGGCGGGGGAGACAGACTAAAAAGAGACGAGTGGAGTGAAGGCGCGGTTTCCACGCTGTTAGAAGCGTACGAATCCAAATGGATTCTGAGAAACCGCGCCAAACTAAAAGGACATGACTGGGAAGACGTGGCGAAATACGTTTCGTCACGTGCTAATTCTACTAAACTGCCTAAAACACAGACGCAGTGTAAGAACAAGATAGAGAGCATGAAGAAACGGTACCGTTCGGAGTCTGCGAGTGGTGACGTGTCCTCATGGCCGTTGTTTCAGCGGTTGGATTTGCTGTTACGTGGAACTGGTGGTGGTGGTTCTCAGGTTGTTACTGTTGCTTCTGCTTCTGGTGGTGGTGGTGGTGGTGGTGATGTGACGGTGACGTCGCTTCCGGTGGTGAGTGCTGTCCCGGTGAGCACGGCGATGATGATGGTTCAGTCATCATCGAGTGTGCCGGTGATCGTACCGGCTCCGGCACCGGTTCCGGTGCCGGTGCCAGTTCCGAGTCCGGTGCAGAATTCAGTTGATTCTAATGGTGTTGATCGGGAGAATAAGGTCAGTGAAATATTTTATTATTATTATTATTTTTTTTATCCAATCATTTGAAACAGAAAACATTTTCTTCAAGATATTATATTTTATTAATTTTTTATAAATGTTACATTTTTTTAACCGCAGTAAAAACATGTTACATTCTTTTTATCGCAGTAAAAATATGTTGTATATATGAATGCATACATAAAAATTGTTACTCCTTCCGTCTATTATACTTTAATTATTGCTTTGAATTCTGCAAAAGTAACAAAATATAACAGCTGTACTTTTTAACAATTAATTAAACGAGCTGATTCGCACACCAAAATTTTTGATTATTTCATCACAGTTTGTGCATTAAAGGGCTGTATTGTGTGCTCTCTGTGCATTACAGTGTTGTAAAAAGTGATGAAATAATCAAAAACTTTTGTGTGTGAATTACCTCCCATTAATTAATGTTTTCATTGAGTTTGGTAAATAATAATTTTGATTAAGCGTAATATGATAAATTTAAATAATTTTAACTTCTATTTTTAACAGTAGATAATCATTTTAGGACAAGCAAAAAAGGAATGTGGACAATAATATTAGGACGGAGTGAGTATACACAAACATACATTTAGGCTATGTTTGGCGACACGTAGCAGTAGCAGTAAACAGTAAGCAGTTGACAGTAGCAGTAAGCTGTAAGCAGTAAGCAGTAGTTGTTATTTAAAAAACATGTTTGATAACGTAGCTGTAGCAGTAATTATAAAGTGTAAAATTACGAAAAAGGTCATATACACATTAAAATAAAGTAAATGATTAAACAAATGGGGGTATATATGTAATTTCAGTATCTAAACGCTTGGAGCAATTCTGGAAAGCTCATTCAAGAAGCATTTCATTTTGGAGCGGTTAGGATAGTTTCAACCGCTACTAGAGATGTTGCCAAACAAGCTTTTCATCTAAATGCTTACCGCTTACCGCTTGTCGCTCCTAAACGCTTCCTTAACGCTTGTTGCCAAACATGACCTTAAGCTGTGGGAAGTATCATGTAAAATCGGTGATAAAATAAGATAATTGTTAAATGTAGCCCTAACGCTAAGTTTAAAGTATTCAGACATGCATTAATTATTTGTACGTTTAATAATAACTGTTCACCCTTACATTTAATCTCTTTCAACCGACTTTACGTACAACCAGTTATGTACGTAGTATGTTTTTACTTCATAAACATAACACCTATGGCTACATGTAATAAAACCTCAATACGTTGTTGTTTTATTAGCTGATGTATAAATGGACCTTTTAACTGAAATCAACAAATTAATATGACTTATTTACGCATAAATTTAGACACATTTTTGAACTTTTCAATCATTTCTCAAAAGGTTATTAACGTAGAAATTAAAACCTAAAAAACGATAATGAACACTTGTATGCAACAACTTATATAAACTTTATCAAGGGTGTAAAACTAATGGATCATCGTGTCCAACTAGTATGAAGTTTGTTCATTAGATACTTTATAAGATTCATTTTACGTTCTCTATGCTAATAGTGATTCTAATTTGATTATGATCCTCTAAAGTTGTTACTGAATTCGTTTATCAGTACTTCTTTCTTCGATATTTTATATGCTTTAATTTGATCTCCACCCTATATAAGCATACAAGTATACAACATACTATGTACATAACTACATGTGCATATATAATGAAAAATCCTAATTTGTAACCATAATTTTGTGACCACAACATTAGTTTGTATACAATGTTAAGTTACAAATATGAAACAATGTGTGAAAGATATGGTTCATTATGCTTTAGTTTAAGCACAACCTATGCCGGAAATTTATAGGTTTTGGCTTTAGATCGAGTAGCCGAGAACCAATTTTTTCCTTTCGATGATCAAGTGTGGTTTGGTCACTTGACTATATGACATAGATGACTTTATAGTACATGGGACAGAATTTTCAATGACATAAGGGTTGTATTTGTTAGTCTTTGTTTTACTTAGTAAACTTGTTGTGTTGTTGTTGGATGATGGTCATCCAATAATGTATATATGGGTCCGTTAGCCAATAGTCCAATATATGATTGATGTTTGGAAAGTGTGTACTAAGATAAATGTTTGTTCTGTTCATTTACAATGATGTTTGCATAAACATGTGTACTAGTGGAGCAATGAAGATGACATATGCTTGGTTGTGTTTGGTTATTGGACATGAAACATGATACTTGTGGGTCTGTTTCTTTTTTGTGTTTATGTATTAAGGTGGTGATTGATATAGGTATGTGGGACTTGGGTGAGTTGGGTAACGGGTTAAAACTTGATACCTAGTTGTCAAACGCGTCATCTGAGTGTTGGTCAGGATGGTTTGAGTTGCGTTGATCCACCAACACTAAGTATTTGATGTGTTTAGCAAGGTTAAGAAAGTTAAAATCATACTGTAGTTCAACTTTTTGCTAATATATTCAAGTTCATGGACCTTATTGTTTTAAAATTTAAACTTTTAGCAGGAAGAGGTGGTGGTTACAAAAGTTCCGGACGGTCAACAACCTGATAAAATGGACATCGAGTCTGATTGTAGCACCCCAGCTCTGTACAGTAACGAAAAGGAAAAACTGTCATCCAAAAACCATAGAACAAAGATGCTAGACAACAGAAAAAGACGAAGAAAGAGAGAAAATTGGGATGTAGCCGAAAGCATACGATGGTTAGCAAAAGTGATGGTAAAATCTGAGCAAGCTAAAGCTGAGACAATGCGAGAACTAGAAAAGATGAGAGCGGATGCTGACATCAAGAGAAGTGAAATCGACTTAAAAAGAACTGAAATAATCGCCCACACTCAGTTGGAGATTGCTAAGCTCTTTGCAGCGAGTTTAGGCAAAAATGTTGATCCATCTTTGAGGATCGGAAGGAGTTGAGGCAAGGTTTGATAATTATTATTCGACCATTTATGTGTATTTATATGTATGAATTATTATAAGAAATGTAACAAATGTATACATCTATTTAAATGAAGATGTAAAAACTTGTTATATGATATTGATCGAGGTGTGCATCTTATGTTTGTGGGCAAGTACTTGAAAAGAATACCATTATGGAATATCGATAAATAAGGACAACTAAACATCTTTGTACATAGTAATGAAAGCACACTTTCCTCGAAAGGTTTAAATCGGTGGTAGTACATTGACCTCGTACATCACTTTTGCATGCCGAGTGACCAATCTCTAAAGACCTTGTTAGGAAACCGGGTCAATATACCAAATGAGCGAAGATGCTCTAAATGTCTCCAAATCAATACTTCATTTTAAATCTTGTTTCAAGATTAGATAATTCTGACTACAATGTATTCTCTTGTTCAATCCTCCGACCCCAAAACCGCCAACGGTGACATAGCTACCGTGTATTCTCTTCTGATTAGTGATTTTTTTTTTTTTTTTTTTTTTTTGACTAAAAACTTGACTTAAAATGAAGATCATACACTACGTAACATTACATTATATGTAGATTGGCAAAATGATCACGTGAATTGCTTTTTTGACCCAAAAGTTAAAATGATTGATACAAAGTCGTCAAAAGAGGAGCAGCAATCATCACATAAAACATTGTTTTTATAAAGAGAAATGATACATGGACCTAATTGTGGACCTAATTATGGACCTAAAAGTATGTGGCATGATCCTGATGGGTTGTAAAATAAGTGGGTCCCTGTCTGTAGCCATCAGGATGATGCCACGTGTTTTTAGGTCCATAATTAGGTCCACGATTAGGTCCATGTATCATTTCTCTTTTATAAAAGATGGCATACTTTACAATGAAAAAGCTAATACCTTTTTTAAATACCAATTTGATTAGTTTTCTTTACAGACTATAGTTTAACAAAACAACAAACCCACTAGGCCATTATAATATATGGGCCTTGGACCTTCAAATCTTAACAACTACCGAGCCTTCAAATCTTAAATTGTTCTCTCTTTCGATAAATTTTTTTATCTCGATGCAAGTTCATAATGTTGCTACTTAGTCTGCCCATGTAAACTTTTGTGACGATACTAGTCCCAAGTTGGACAAAATGCAACAAGCATTTACATAATTTCCTCTTACTATTTTAACTTTTCTTTCCATGGTTTAGTTTTTCAAATTCTAAATCGTTATCTCTTTCGATAAAACATGGAACTAATATATAATCCTGAGCATCATGTATCGGGTGACAATGATTTGATATACTACAAGTGCTTTTGCGGTTGCATCCTCACAATATTACACCCCTATATCATCCGGTATGGATTTACAACAATACTACTTCCGTGTACGTATAGACACATCTCCTCCATACTTCACTGCGGCGGGATTGAGTATTGTTGTTATTGTTGTTGTTTGTTGTTGTGTACATATAGACAAATCTAATACATGTTGACCATTCTTTTTGAACGGCATAATGATCATATATATGTTAAACTTAAAGATGATGATTTCAACTAGTTTAGACGAAATTAAGCTATGTTATAAATTCACAATAACAGTATAAGTAGAAAACTATAAAAACGAAGTTACTCAAAATTTGTTCAAGACACTTGCATCTTATTCTATAAAGAGTAGTGCTTGGGAGACCTAAATTATATGGCTAAAGATGTGTCTAAGCCTGCGTGGCATCATCCTGATAGCTGCAACCATGAGACCCACTTTTTTACAAACCATCAGATCATTCCACACATGTTTAGGTACATAATTTGGTACATAATTAGGCTTCTCACTCATTTTCCTTCTATAAATATGCTTCTTACTCACTTAGATTTAAGGTCAATAATGCAAATAACATAAAAGCAGACATTCTCAAAATCACGTGCATAAGAAAATATTACAAAAAACTATTGATGGATTCAGGGAAATCTTCCTTTAATAGAAGTCACTTCCATGATTTAATTTTTATAGTAGTACTAGTACAATAATTAAGCATAGAATAACATTACCATAACAAAACAAAATACAAGAAACCATTTTCATGTGACTTATGAACAGATCTCACGTGATATCCCCAGCCTGGAGTTGGGAATATCGAATAAGACACGATGGTTTTGTTGTTGCATATTGGCAATTACGTTCAATGCTGGCGAAGATGACATGGCTAGGCATGTCGTGGACCCCGACGAGCTGTGGATTAGGAAATTGTCTTGTGGTAACGACATGTTTAGTCCCGGGAACATGAATGTCATCGATGGGATTTGTTTCGTTATTGGGACGGTGTAACATGTGTCGAACCCGCCTAGGGAGGACACTACGGCTTTTCCCATTCGTCTTCTGAACTCGTCTCGTACGGCCATGTAGGCCCCGTCGATCAGACGGGTGAACACAGTGCCTATCCAGGAAAAAATGTGACACATAGTTTATTAGAAAGCTTTTACTATAAGGTGAAAGAAGAAAATGCAACATGACTAGATTTAGTGTAACTCAATAACTTTAGTGTAGTTAGCTAGATAGATTTACTTAGATGTTTATATTGTCCCTTAATTAGATTAAACTAAGAACATTCAAATAAGGATTATTTCACCATATGATCAAATGATCAATATATATGATAATGATATCGTGATTATGAACTAAAACTATTTGAAGTTCGGAAAAATTACCCGAATCAATGATGGTGCCACCACCGGTGTTTGGGTTGAAAGCTAATGCACTTGGGGGGATGTTGACAACCTTTGAGCCAACTTTGATACCGAGCAAGTTCACATAGTAAAGTGAAGTCCTCCTAGGGTTCACAAGTAGAGGTGTATAGTTGATTTTAATAGGTTGCGCGATTGGACCTAATCTAAGAGTTCCGGAAAAGTTGGAAGATTTAAAGCTAGGTAGGCAGTACGAGAATGTAGATTTGTAAAGGGTCTTAGATTGGGATACAAACGACAATGGACCACGTCCAAGACCTAAAACACCTTGTGGAGGGAATGAACCTCCAGCGACGTTTTTAATTGAACCAAAGGAGTAACCAACGACGGAGTCTGTGGCTAGGGTTACATTGTCTGTGGCTAAGTTAGCCGCGATGGTGGAGCCTCCATATGTCATGTTCAAGGAACATGTTGTTCCAAGACAACTTGTAGTTTGTACCTAAAAACAACAATGTTCATGTCAAATAAACATCATATCACACAACAACGGAAAATATAACTCAAAATGATTGTCTTTTTCATTGTCCCAATAATTTTTTCTGCGGGAAGATTACAAATCAGCCAATTGTACATTTTCTTTGTTGATAGAATATTTATTTAATTTCTGATTTAATTTATATTTTTTATCATTAGGTGCAGTAACATGATATTATAATCAGAGGCGGACTCCGAATTTCAAGTCACCATGTGCATATTTTTTTACGAGTATAAAAGAAATAAACATAAAATAAAATATACGATTTTATTAAAATTGGTAAACAAATTAAGAAGTGGTTTATTTATTTTTACATATTAGTAAACTAAATAAACAAAACATATATTTATGTGACACAAACTTTCAGGACCAAGTACATTTCGGAGAAATCAAGATTTTTAACAAAAATTTACACTGGAGGACAAATATCAATCGGGTTTCCGTAAATTCCTGAGAACCCCAGGTCCGCCCCTAATTATAATAATACCAGAAATTTACATTCCATGAAGGAAGCTCTTGCCTTTTGTTAGCACCGATATGGTTTTTTACTCGAACATTTTATATATTTAACCGATGAATATAAAAGCTATGATATTTAAATAAGTCCACCTAGCCAAAAAGTGTTACTGTGTTCGCAAGACAATTCAGATATTTGATCTAAAGCATAATGTAATTAAAAAAAAAACAAATAAATAAAAAATCTATCACTAAGACAAAACAGTCAATCTCACTTATATCTTGTGACAATAAAAATAACTCAAAATCAGTCCAAAACTTAATTTATATCATATAAATTTAAAAAAAAAAATGTCGTGTCTTTATGAAACAGACGGTGTATCATGAAAATGAAATTAAGTACCGAAGGTCACGGGATTAAAGGCATGGGCCTAACCTAATCGGGTAGACCCACAGCAGAAATGGAGTCCAACCAAAAACCATTCACGGGTTTGCTTTATTTTTCTCCCACTTTTGTCTAATTCACAATTACTATACAACATTATTACTACTCTTGTTTTTATTCCCACTATATCAAAACAATTTAACATTTTTGACTATTATATTAGATTTTAGCTTGATATTGTAACGGAAATTGATATTATGAATTGGTCCTACTTTTTGACTAAAATCCATTTTATATCTAGGATATCTATTTATCACCATCTTATAGTGATTACTAGTGTACATTTAAATCAAGAGATGTCATTGAAACGGACGTAGTTTTGTTTTGTTTTCACTAAATGTTAGTCATTTTAGGTTAGGATATCTACAAGGACGATAAAACCATTGGACGATAAATGTGTCCCAAACCCGACTATGAATAATAAACAATGCATGAGCTAATATTTATTCGGCTAATACATATAGAAACCATAATGGACCCAAACACACAATTGGGCTTGGGAAATATTTATCGTCTAATAAAACGGGTAGAGATATGAGTTTTTGCATGTTTATGTTACTTGTGGATAGCTAGTAATTTACTTAGATGTATGCGACATAAACATTGTATTATTGTGATTATTTCCCTAACCACCTCTTAGCGATATTTTTATGATAACACCACGTTGTGTCTCACCAACATGTCAAGTTAATGGTGGTGATTATCTACAAGAAAAATGTACTTGATTAATAGCACTCTAGATTCAAAATGACCATATCCAAATTAAGCTTGGTATGTACAAGATGTCTTTGATCATAGGTGCTTATCAAACAAGTGACCGCGAGTTCAAATTTCAACTGAGACAATGTATATGAAATACTTTAGATAGTTTGTCTCTAGTAAAAGCGAAAAACAAATGGATTTAAATCATTTAAAAGCCATGTCTATAAATCTAGCAACAAGCTACATAGGTAGTTAGCCCATCAAAGTCATGCAACATAGTTTAAAATGCATATGTCTTGAAACATATCACATAGGACATATGTTTCTATCATTAGTGGTATCTAACAAGTAATGGCCTAGTGAGACAAAATATACAAACATAAAATCGAATTTTACTATGCAAGAATTATACGTACTTGTTTGCACTGGTCAGCACCACATGCAAGTGACGAGAAGCTCTGCGACTTAGCCGAATCATACATGACAGACGTGCACCCAACGCATCCGACACTAGGAATCAAAGCCATATCGGTACTAGTATCTAAAGCCATAAGCATGCTTTGAGCTGGTGTCCCAATGTTAACCTTGACAATGTACGTCGGGCTCTGAATGATCTGTCTGCCCGACGCAATAGGGACGAAAGATCGTCCAACAGCCAGGCTCGTGAGATACACGAGCCTGGTCTTGTCATCGGCCTGCATTTGGAGCACACTCTCTTCCCATGAGAGTGCATTCTTAGGCCTAAAGGGTGAGCATGGGCTAGACACATGGTAGACCCTAAGGGTTGGACCTTGGCTAGGTAAGTCACAATTTGAGCTAAGTGAGTGAGCTAAGGTCAAGGATAGAAAAAAGAGAATAGTGAGGTGTAAAGCCTCCATTTTTGTGTTTGTTTTGGAGTGAAATTTGTGTGTGATATTTGCTTATTAGTGAGTGGTATATATATATGGTGTAATTACACTTGCTACCTTTATATTTGAAAAATATGCATTTACACTCCTCGACTTTTTTATTTGTTTTCAATAAAAAATATGTCACATGACAAGTTGTAATTTGTTTAATTTGGATGCAATCTCTGTTTGATCCTTGCATTATTATGTAAAATACTATTTATTATTTGCTGTAGGTGAATTTTGATTTTTGAGTTGATTTTGACCTATGTTTTTAGTTTCCGCTAAATAAACTTATACTCCGTATATTATTAGAAAGATCTGCATTTGATAAGTAATAATCATGTAATAATATGATATCACTTTAACAAGAAATGAATATCAAAAACCAAAATGATATCATATCAAGGGTGTAATGAAAATCAACTATAGTTTAACAACCGTTAGTATAAGTAATAAGTTGGCACTACTTCACAACTAAAACAAAGTCATTACTATAAAGAAAACAATGATTAGTTTGAATTTAGTCAATATAGAACCATGACGTTTACTCAGATTTGATGTGGTTGAACATCGTTACGAAGTTTCGATAATTTTGTTCACGTGTACTTGTAGCAAAAGATCTTATCATGTTTGGAAACTTTTGTTACATTTCAGCAGCACATAAGTGTGAAATAATGGATTCCTTTTCCCTATGCGGTCGGCCTTATTACCAGTTTGCCTCATTTTTCTTGATAGAATATCTTAATACCCGTGTTCATGTTTTTCTTGTGTTCTTCACCGGTACTCCCCGAATGTGTCATTCATCCCACTCCAAAGGTACAAAGTCTTATGTGTGTAAGAATCTTAACGGGAATGAATCGCATATGTAGGTTGATAATTGCTCGGGAATTCATTTATAATGATAATGACTTTGCCAGGTTCTAGAGGGGATAATATTTTCTTTTGTAGATAGAGCCGCTCTCCCTCATTCCAACTATCCAACCCTATTCACGAACTTGTACCATCGATGCCACATAGATAAGACATAGCAACTCTATTATCGAAAAGAAGAAGGAAATGGGTGACGATTTGGCACCTGATATCCGAAGGTCCCTCGTGTATATCCAACCTGTCCGATGATAGTCAAGGCCGTGAATAAACACTTTGGTTGATGTCATTAACAATGGTAACCTTGATACAAAAGTTATGCATGAAAGTAATGCTCATAATTTCCTCTAGACTTAGCTGCTATAGAAACTCTATCTACAAATGGATTAGACTTTGGTTTAATTGTATTGAAGATTTTTTTAACTAAAAGAAGAGCAATAGCTTTCCTCTTGTTTTATCAAAAGGACATTATTGCTCCTTTTTTGTTTAGTACTATTTGCCTTACATATACAATGCGTTTCTTTAGAAAAAGACTTTGTGTTTTTTTTACTATTTTTGGATGGTAAATATTTTCCAGAACATGAAGTGTGCCATTTTTGAATTGAAATTTAGATACAAGTTCTTTGATAGATTCATATCTGAAAGAGGTTGATAATAAGTTGTGACTATTTGTCCCTCTGTAAGAGGTGTTCTAGAAATGCCAGCGATCAATATCTCTACGAACAAACGGACTGGATTGACTTGTAAAATGAAAAGATTTGTACAAGTTATATGTTTCGTCACCACTTTGTGGAAAATCCTTAGGTATTAAAAAGTTAGACACCTGTTACTCGATTATTGAGATAGCATCTGTCCCCCCAAAAACATGTTCTTTACTGAAAAAAAAAAAAAAAAAAAAAAAAAAAAAAAAAAAAAAAAAAAAAAAAAAAAAAAAAAAAAAAAAAAAAAAAAAAAAAAAATTGCGAATGAACAAGGTATTGAGGGCCCATTCGTAAAATTATAATTATTGAAGCAGAAGTGATGTGGATTATTCACGAATCGAATTTAATTTGCTTTATAAAAAGAAGAGTTAATTTCATAAATGGTCCCTGTGGTCTATCGGGTTTTACGGGTTTAGTCCCTAATTTTTTAACGGATCTAGTCCCTGTGGTTGCGACCCATAACGGTTTTGGTCCCTGAGACTAACTGTCGTTTAGTTTTTTCTGTTAGCTAATGACCGTTTGCAACAAACATTTGCACCGTTAGTCCTTTATACTAACGACCGTTTATACTTAACCCAATTTTTTTTAACTAAGAAAATTAAAAAAAAATTGTTTTCTTATAATTTTTTTTTTCTAAATATCTTTAAAATTTATACATGTTTTCATATGCACATTTTTATACACACACGTTATATACACACGCTTTTTTATATACATGTTTTTATACACGTTTTATACACACATTTTTATACACATTTTTACACACGTTTTTATACACATATTTTTTATACACATGTTTTTATGCACATGCTTTTATACACACGTTTTTATTCATACATTTATACGCACATTTTTATACACACATTTATACACATATTTTTATATACATTTTTATACACACGTTTATACACACATTTTTATACTCGTGTATAAAAACCTGTATAAAAATGTGTGTATAAATGTGTGTATAAAAACGTGTATAAAAATGTGTGTATAAAAATATGTGTATAAAAACGTGTGTAAAATATGTGTATAAAAACATGTATAAAAATGTGTATATAATGTGTGTATAAAAATGTGTGTGTAAAAACGTGTATAAAAATATGCGTATAAATGTATGTATAAAAACGTGTGTATAAAAACGTATATATAATGTGTGTATAAATGTGTAAAAACATACGTATAAAAACTTGTGTATAAAACATGTGTATAAAAATGTGTGTATAAAAACATGTGTATAAGAACATGTGCATAAAAATATGTGTAAAAAATGTGCATAAAAATGTGAAAAAAAACGCGCACATAAAAATGTGTGTATACAAACGTGCATATAAAAATGTGTATACAAACGTGCATATAAAAATGTGTGTAAAAAAAGGTGTATATAAAAATGTGTATAAAAATATGTATATAAAAACGTGTATAAAAATATGTGTATAAAAATGTGTATAAATATGTATATAAAAACGTGCATATAAAAATGGGTATATAAAAAACGTGTAATAAAATATGTGTATAAAAATATGTATATGAAAACATGTATAAAAATGTGTATAAAAATGTGTATAAATTTTAAAGATATTTAGAAAAAAAATTATAAGAAAACCATTTTTTTTAATTAAAAAATAAATAAATAAATAAAAGAACAAATTTTTTGTTAACTATAAACGGTCGTTAGTATAAAAGACTAACGGTGCAAATGTTTGTTGCGAACGGTCGTTAAAGGACTAAAGGTGCAAATGTTAGTATAAAGGACTAACGGAAAAAACTAACGACAGTTAGTCTCAGGGACCAAAACCGTTATGGGTCGCAACCACAGGGGCTGAATCTGTTAAAAAAAAGTTTAGGAACTAAACCCGTAAAACCCGACAGACCACATGGACCATTTTTGAAATTAACTCTAAAAAGAATATCTCAATGAATTTCTATGAAATGATTTCACGGGATTCAGCCAATTGTAATAATCATGATATATCATTGATAAATAGGAATCTATGTTATAAAAGGACTTCCTGTATAAAATGAGTCAATCATCCACTATCTTATTGAACAAAAGTGGTGATATTGTTATTCTATGATCAATAATTTTGACTTCTCTTGTGGCAGTCACTGCGAATGAGTAAGTAGGGGACGGAAACTAAAAAGAAAAGAGATAGCTAGACCGACTTAGGATCAAATGAGAAGAATCCTTAAAATGAGAAAGATGAGAAATATTTATAACTACACATTAGAGATGCATCGATTTGAATTAGATGCATCTCTAATCTTTTGGATGCATCATAATATATTTTTTAGCTAAAAATTAGATGCATGTACATATATTAGATGCATTTCATCAAGTTAGACGAATCGTATGTATTTTCCGTCCTCCGCGGGTCATATTTATTGCTAGTACGACTTTGCATCGTTTTCACCTCAAAATCACTTTCAAAACTAATTGTGACGCATCTAAATGAATAGAGATGCATCTAATTCAAGTTAATGCATCTCAAATATATAGTTATAGTTATTTCTCATTCTTCCCATCTTAAGTTTTCTTCTCACTAGATCCTTGCCCTAGCTAGACCAACCGCAGTTGCATGAATAGGTCGACTTTCTTTGTAAAATAAGGGATTTTCATGTAAAATTATGGTAAATTACAGTTAATACATAAATATAAGTGCGTTTAGAATTTTCTTTTTTTAGATATTAATGTTTTGTCTTGCTTTTTACCTAAAATAGAAAACAGTCTGTATTCCATTTGCTTATTGAAAAATAGAAAATGATAAGCACTCATGTCCAGTGGAGATACTTCCATTGTTGTGGTCTCAAATATCAGCTTTACACCCACACATATTTTTTACTAATTATTTATCATTATTTGGTTGCATTTTCTAATAATGCATGGTACAAATAATGTTGGGCCCTAAACAAGCTCCGTCGACATTAGATCATTCTTTATATTTTTCCTGCTAAAGCCTAGAGTAACCGATGCATGTCTGAATATCGGGGCATATCCATAGTAAAGATTCTTTTTAATACGTGCTTATAAAATATGTACGTAACAAAATGTACACCAATTTTCCGTTCATCTTATCGATGACTACTCCTTTTCATGTAAAATACTGCAACCAAATACGATTTATAGGATTACAAGCTACATATATACTCGCTAATTATACAACAACAACATACTCAATCCTTCCGGGGCGGGATATATGGGAGGTATAATATAGACAGATCTTGCCCTTACCTCAGGTTAAACCCGAAGGTATGGAGACTGCTTACAAGAAAACCTCCGACAAGTGTAAGTGTGCGGGTGAGAGAGCTAAGAAAATAATGTAAGTGAGAAAGAGTGCAATAACAAGGAAGAAGAGACAAAGACATAATACAGAAAGCAAGCAAGCAAGCATACGGAGACAATAGATATAAAAGCAACAAAAGAACTAAGGATAAAAAGAATAAAAATAGATAAAAGCATAAAACCGCAAGGGAACACAATAAAGAAAAGAAAAAGCGCAAAAGAGACAAGAAGCACGAGCAAAAATATACAGGCATAAAAGAAAAAACGCAAAACACAAAGGGCACCTAGAAATACGCGAGCAAAGGGGACAAAAGCATAGGCATAAAGCATTCGCAAAAACATAAAGGGCACCTAGAAAAACGCAAGCAAAGAACAGGGGGGAAAAAAAGCTTAAAGGAGCAACGAAGATCTACACAAGGCTACGCAAAAGGGACCTAAACCTAAGGCAAAGTAAAAGGGAACAAGAGAAGTCACAAAATGCCTAAAAAGCCTAACTGGAAGCTAGCAAAGGAACTCTAAATCAAAAACGCAAGAGGCAAGGCTACTAAGAGACACCTATAAAGCTTAACAAATTCTAATCCTAACTCTCTACACATTCGTTTAGGTTTACCCCTTTTCCTCAAGCCATCGACTATAAGAGTTTCGACTCTCCTTACTGACGCTGATTGTGGCCTCATCCTGACATGTCCAAACCACTTCAACCTTTCTTCCCTCATCTTGGAGATTATAGTTTCGACTTCAAGTTCAGTTCTAAAAACTCCATTCAGGATCATGACAAACATGGTGTAACCACAAGTCCACCTTAGCATTCTCAATTCCGCCATATCTACCTTGTTTGCTTGAGCTATCGTGATCGGCTAGCACTCTGACCTGTACAAGATAGTTGGCCCAGTTGCCAACCTATAAAATTTTCCCTTTAGCTTGTTGGGGACCTTCTTATCACATAGTACTCCTGACGCCGTCTTCCATTTCATCCGACCGGCTCTAATATGGTTGGTTACGTCATCGTCTATGCTCCCTAATTTGTGTATCATCGAACCCAAATATCTAAAAACTCATTTGGTTGAAGGATCTGGTCGCCGATACGAACTACTTCTTCGTTGTGTACGATCTCTGTCCAACCGAAATCACATCTCATGTATCTTTTCTTCTCTCTGCTTACCCAAAGGCCATTGTCTTCAAGTGCCTCCCTCCAGTACTCTAGTATGTTGTTTAACCCTTCCGCCGATTCGGCAACCAACACAATATCGTCTGCGAATATCATGCA
Organism: Artemisia annua; assembly: GCA_014162995.1. Lineage (NCBI taxonomy): Eukaryota > Viridiplantae > Streptophyta > Magnoliopsida > Asterales > Asteraceae > Artemisia > Artemisia annua. Next base: position 180,533 of record LBNU01007403.1, read on the forward strand.
CCAAGGGATGCTCTCTTGAATCTCTCATGATAGCTCATCAAGAATCAAGGCGAAGAGGTACGGGACTGATCCTTGGTGAAGTCCCACTTCCACAAGGAAAAACTCTGTGTTCCCCACTGTGGTGTGTACGCGGGTCTTCGCCCCCTTCGTACATATCCCCAGTGACACTAAATATAAAATATCTGAATTTTAGTACAATAATTAAACGGTATATGGATTAATATAAAAAAGTATATACATCCAAACAAACAATAACATTCCATGTGGCATACATATGGTAGGTACAATCCAACTCAAACCATCAAATGGTGACTGGTGAGTGCTAGTTTTCGATCTGAGTATAGTTTGATTATATAGTTTGTTGTTCAAAACACTCCTTTTATAACTACATATCTGCTTATTCAAGCTAAATAAATAAGTAATAAAGAATAAAACTATTTGATACAATTTATCTTCAAGATAGATAAATTAAACACTTATAAAATAAGTAATCCCAAAACGTATTTACATTTGTACACTAATGTTTTCATCGTATATTGTAGCAACCAAATGTTATGTCGGCATACATTTTTAACCATACACTTTATAAATTGTACACATAATTATTATTGATAATAAGACAAGAAAAATGTTATTGTCGTAACATAAGTACATTCATTATACTATTAGAAATGGTACAAATTAAACAATGCGACAATTAGTGATATCACTATTAACTTTATAATGAAAATATCTAGCTAATGCAGAAACTTTGTAGTTTTTAGAGGAGTATATTGAATGGAGGTTAATGATCAATGGATTTCTATTAAATTTCATGAGCTTCTTATAGCCATATATAAGCCATAGTATTCTATTTTAGTCGACTAGAGAGACTAGGACCATGTGGTGTGGTTCCAACTTCGAATTAACCAGGAAAAGTTATTCATTAAGAGAAATTGATGTGACCTACACAACAAATGATGTATCCTTAAAAAAGCTAGGCTGAACTACTGCTAGCTAGTCTTAAGATTTACAGTGAAAATACACATATTGATTATCAACTTATCCACATTTTGAGGTAATGAAGTAAGTTGACTTTAAATCAGATAATGTAGTTATAAAGAGTCACATAAAACCGAAATTAGCATTTTTGAACTGAACCATAAGTTTCAGTCAAAAGTTTTAATCTCCTCTCTGCAAAAATTGTTCATGATACAACTAATTAATACCAAGATTCACCCTTTTAGAATTTATTTTCGACTCAATGAATCTTGTAATTTGTGAAGGTGAGAAATTACGAATATCTCATTTCGGGTTATTTTACTTTTGTGAACTGATGCGAAACAACGTTCGTTACACGTATACAGACCTTTATGGCCCATAAACCGGTCACTTGACAATTTTGACTAAATACTTGGATCAAAAATTGAAGGGAATAAATTATTACCAAGGGTGAACCAGACACTTTATCCGAATCGGATCAGACTATGACTTGTGATACATAATTACACATAGAAAACCTCGTGCGCGTGAAAATTGTGAATAGACAGTTGATAGAGTTGAAGTTATGTGTTGTTGGATAGTATCGGTCTTACAGTTCTTGTATATGTTTGAACAAACGAGTTTGAAACCCGCAAGAGTAGCAGGCATATATACTTTGTACCCAAAGCATTATTCCCCTCTATTTAAAAACTTATACGCGTACGATCCCTTAATGCGAACCGGACAGCACCCAAGAGTTAACGTGGGATATTTTGGTGGTGTTAGAAAACAAATAATAGTGGTTCAAAAAGTCAAAAGGTCCCGTGAGTGATATTATTGGGTGCATGCAGTGGTGTGAGCTACTACCTCAACATGTGCTGAACCACTGGCTGAGTCTCTGCATGTGATCCAACTTAGGTTTGTCTCATTGCCACTGCACTTCACTCCTTTGACTTGTCAGTAATTAGTTAACAAATGATAACATTGATTTTTCAGCAAAAAGATGTTGTTTTGTGCTGTGCAGCGGTTATCCCACATGTGTTACACTGAAATAACTGAGTAAAAATCTGTGATTTAAGATTAATCTCACATATAATTAAAGCATAAGTCATGTTTTCGTAACGCTTAACATATGAATTTTTGTAATTACATCGAAAGCATGCAATTGACAGCATTTCTAAGACTCTGCGATAATAAAGCACATACTATTTCATGCCATTTGTGCAAAACAGAATACAAAAATGCAGCTTGATGAACATTGCGAAACTTTAGAGGAACTAGTGTTATTAAAGTTTGTCGAATAATGAAAAGTTACATGATTATTTTTCATTCCATTCCATAAGTTCCAAAGGGAATGAAAAACAACTAAAAAAATGCCATCTCTTAACAAGTAGCTTATTTTGTTCTTACATTATTATCAATCATCAAAAGCTACTATTCACTGAAAAGTAATTTACAGCTTAACCCCTTTAACTTTCTGCAATCTTTTACCTGTATTTAAGCTTACGCAAGTATAAATTTTTTCCTTAATACTAATTACCAAAACTTTTACTTTCTAAAATTTTTCTTTTTCAGATTCGTATTTTGTATTATTGGT
>LBNU01007404.1:2185-21834 GCA_014162995.1 Artemisia annua
CAAATGTCACATATATTATATATTTATGTGGCCAAAGGACGAACAATAGTTACTTTCAAAAAATATTCGTGTGACTATAAAGTGTTTACAGTCACTGATAATGAATAAACCAACAAAACTTGTGCCTAATTTGTCACACATATTCGGGGTTTTGGTCACTCTTTTTCGATGGAAAAGGCCACGAACTCAACAATGTGACCATATGCCACCTACGGTGGCGGGACCTTTGGTGACACACAATGAAAAAAACGTGTGTGACTATATGCATATCGTCATACATTTTTGGCGTGACCGATACAACTTTTTGTACCAGTGTGTTAAACCGGGACAGAATTAGGGTTTAAGTTTAGTAGTGAGTTGTGGATTAAAAAGTGAGATCTAGGTTAGCCCTTCTGGAGGAGTTGAGTTTCATATGTACTTAGACTCCCACGCGAAGGATTTGCGATAAAAAGCTGTGCAAGTATTTTATTTTGATTAAAACTTTTTGGTGTGCGTTCAGATCTGAATCTGGATAGTTGCAAGTTTGATTTTCTTATGGGTACTTGTGTGTGTTTACAGTGCATGGCCTTCTGAGGATAGCTTGTCTACTCATAAAGGACCATGGTGAATTTTTGGTGTGAGTTGTTGAACTTTAATTGTTATTATTTTATGTGGGTGAATGTACCCTAAAATTCTGTGTTTTCTGAAATTATTTGTGCAAGGGATTTGCTGAGTGTTAGTGATTGGTGGTGTTTAGTATGGAGTCTAGGAGATCCATGGTGGGTCATATGAACCTTAGACATCCATCATATGAGTATTACATGGGTTATAGCTTATAGCTTGTCCATGTGTAACGTGAACTTATTTGTGTTATATAGATTTGTGATTTGTGTTTGCTGGAAGCTGCAAAGTTGAGGTGAGTTCATAGTCCCATTTTTTACTTTGTTTTAAACTTGGGATGGGAATGATGCTTGTGTTCAATGATTTGAGTTACTGTGATTATGTGTGGTCTAAAAGCTAGGACTTATAATGTTATCGTATGAATGCTATGTGTGATGATTATACGGTGTGATGATTATATGTTGTGATGAGATTATCGTGGATTATCATGGATTATCGTGGATATATATCAGTGGTTCAATTGGGAGGATGCTTATCCTGTTGCTCGCGCATGCGACCTAATTGATGCCAATATTGGAGCGGGGGACACGTTCTGTCCCAATGGTTGCCTTTTTATTGTGTGATTGCATGTTAGCTTATATGATAACTATATTTATTCGTCCAGCTATATTTTATAATCACAGTGAACTGGTTTCCTTGTGTGATATTGTGTGTCTTAAACCTATGAATCTCACTAACATTATGTTGATGTTTTAAACATCATTTTCAGGTGAGCATTCTATGGATAAGATAGAAGGAAGCGACTAGAAGAGACTTTAGTTGCATTTGAGAATGAATTATCTATATGTTTGGATATGAATTTGTTTGACTTTGTGGAAGATAACTTTGAAGGTTTGATTTGGTTATTTTATTTTGGGGTATTGTTACAACACTACGTGTTTGTATTTTGCTCTATTTATGTTCATGTAGTATTTCTCTATATAGACACCATGTGTTGTGATGATATCCATGAAGTTACACACTCGCGTTTCCTCCTTGGCGAGGTGTGACAATGGGATTTTGTTCAAGCTAAACGTACTTGTATTATTTTCAAATGTCATGGGATTTGCCGGCATGGGTGGGTAGTGTAGGAAAGTAAAAAAAAGTCAAAGGAAATTTGTAAAGCTATTGCTATGTAGGGTTTAAAATAGGAGAATATGAATTTGCAAATTGTGTAAGAATGTATAGTGTTAATAGCCTTAAGAGAGTGAGTCATGAAAGATGAGACTACTTTCTTAGTGGTTACATTGGTTTGCAGATAATTTGTGTTGGAAAAAGGGTGTTTGGATTGGGGTATAAAAGGGGAACATGGGGTAATGGATGAAGCCTTTCTAATTTAGCAACCATTTTATCATAGATAGTGAGTCAGGGAGGGCTCCTTGCTCTTTGGTTCATTTACATTAGTAAAAAGAAATGTAGTTCATTAGTTATTGTTCTATCTTTTTGGTGTATCGTTGTAGATGAGACCTTCATGATTTGATACCATTCTACTAAGCTTAAAGTGAGTCTTGGAGAACTGCTATGTCTTGGTCTTTGGTATTTTACAGTGAATGTAAATGTAGTCCACAACTGTAATGGTAATTAAGAAGTGAAATATGAAGTGGTTGATGAATCATATAGTTGATGATGAAAGGCTTATGTTGTTAAGATTATTGATATGTTTACTAGAATTATTCTTATAGTGATGTGTTTAGGTTGAAGTATAGTATTGTGTATGTAGTAGAATAATGTCTAGAATATTTGTTCTAAGTAGGGATGAGCAAAAGAACCAAAGAACCAGAACCGGACCGAGAATCAGACCGAAACCATAAAGAACCGAACCGGAACCAGAACCAATGGTTCCAGTTCCGGTTCTTGATTTTGAGATTTTTCGGTTCTTGGGTCGGTTCGGTTCGGTTCCACTGGTTCTCGGTGCCGGAACCAAATATCCAATAATTATAAAAATATGTACTTTTTTTACTTCTTATTAAAATATTAATCAAATCCTATGTATCATAAAAAAACCCAAATAGCCATCAAGCCAAACACTCTAAACCCTAATATTTAATTTATTGAAACATCCACAAGTCAATAATTAATCTAAACCTAATAACATTCCAAGATCATTCATCATTATCAAAACAATGGAAGTAAGTTTACATTTTATTTTTATTTGCATTCGATTAGCTTTTACATGTTCATCGTGCTAAAATTTGCTAGCACTTTTATTAATACATTGTTTATTATCTATCATTATCACGTAGCCGCTTTTATTAATACATTGTTTATTATCTATCATCATCACGTAGCCACATTGTTTATTATCTATCATCATCACGTATCCACATTGATTATTTGAGTTTATGGTTTAGTTGTTAATTGTTATTTGCTTAAATGTAAATGGTTGAAAGTTCTTAAAAAGTTTAATTTTTTGTTTTTTATTAGCTTAATAGAAAAGCGGTTCCTATAAAAATAGATCCAAAGAACCGTAACAAGAACCGGAACCAAGAACTATATTCGGTTCGGTTCTCGGTTCTCACTTTTCAAAAAAATCGGTTCTCGAATCCACCGGTTCCGGTTCCGGTTCCAACGGGTTCCAGAACCATGCTCATTGGCGTGTCTTTAGCATAAAATTATGTTGATAATGTAATTTGTAACAAGTTTTGTGATTAATATATACTTCACAATTTCAAGAAAGAAAAATAAAATAATATCTTTTACTCTTTTCAATTATGTTTATCTCAGCCAACTCTAATTTTGTTTTAGTGAAAGAACCTCTATATACTTAAATTTCCATTATATAGAGAACTCGTGAACAAAGAATAGTTTTTGCATTTTCAAATTCTATATAGTTGCGTATTGTTATTTATACCAATGTTGCAAAAATCAGCCTAGGCGGCCTTGTAATCAGCGATTACAAGGTAATTAGCCTTAGACCTTGTTGATTCATGAAAATCGGGCAAAAAAATCGGCCTGGTCAAAAGTCAGCAACTAATCAGTCAAAAATCGGCCTAATCGGTCAAAAATCGGCCAAATCGGCCAAAAATCAGCCCAATCGGTTAAAAATCGGCCAAGTCGTCTTAATCGGTCAACTTTAAAAATATATCAATTTAGGCATTCTACTTAATTTGAGGATTGTTTATTTCACTTATAACGCACAATGGACCTTATAATCAGAATAGGAGCCTTTTATTGAGGTTTGAAAACATAGTAGGCTTGGAATCAATTAATATCTTTAGTTTGGTCTCAAATACCCAAAACTTGCAGGAAATGTCAATCCGATTAATCACCGGTTAATCACGCCTAGATCGATTACAGGCTACAGGATGGTCGACCACCTCACTACCGACTCACGATTTTTGCGACATTGATTTATACTGTATGCTATTTGATTTCATTTCCGGTTTGAGACGGAACTCATATTAACTTTTTGGTTTGAGACCGAACTCATATTAAATTCCCGGTTTGGTGGTTTACTTCGAAACCTATTGTTTGTTGCTCATAGAAAAAACATTATAGCTGAATATTTTTATAAAGGGAAACATATGCTTTGTTACTTATTTAGTTTCAATGAAATAATATGTGATTATGAAAAAACTCTCTACATGTCAAAAATAATTTTATGCGAAATAAACATATTTTTTCCGTCGCAAAATAAATTTCCACTTTGTAATACATAAAGTTTTAGAAAATCTCACAAGCTATACCCTCCACCAATCAAATATCATATCACTAACTAAACCTTTTTTTTATTGGTTGAAATGCAAAATAAATATTTATTTTGAGACATCTCAAAATAGAAATATGAACGTTTATTTTGAGTTTAATGAAAGAATAAGTTAATCAAAACACTCTATGAATACAAGCATAGGTATCATAAGGTGATGGCAACGATTTATTCAATCTAATGGCTAGAGGTTAACGGTTGCTATGATACTCTACATTTCTTTCTTTGTTTTCTATATAATTGGAGAACCACCAATGTTCATTGTTTTTCTATACAATAGATCCCAAAGTTGGGTGGTAAATAGTTGAAGTCCGTCTCAATAGGTCTAGACCTTTAGAGTTTTTTGTGTTCCTACTCACGTCCTATACATATACATGAAATATGTTGTAGGCCATTTAAATTGTATGGCTTAGATGCATGAAGCGCATCCATTGAACATAGTGGTTGCAGATTTACATGTAAAAATGTCGGATTTTAAGCTAAAAATATACAAGGATCTTTTCCGGTCGTGTTCATTATGTGTTTAGAGATGTGAATATATNCTGTTGATAATGTAATTTGTAAAAAAGTTTTGTGATTAATATATACTTCACAATTTCAAGAAAGAAAAATAAAATAATATCTTTTACTCTTTTCAATTATGTTTATCTCAGCCAACTCTAATTTTGTTTTAGTGAAAGTACCTCTATTTACTTAAATTTCCATTATATAGAGAACTCGTGAACAAACAATAGTTTTTGCATTTTCAAACTCTATATAGTTGCGTATTGTTATTTATATATTGAATGCTATTTGATTTCAATTCCAGTTTTAGATCGAACTCATATTAACTTTTCGGTTTGAGACCGAACTCATATTAAATTCCCGGTTTGGTGGTTTACTTCGACACCTATTGTTTGTTGCTCATAGAAAAAACATTATAGCTGAATATTTTTATAAAAGGAAACATATGATTTGTTTTCACTGAAATAATATGTGCTTAAGAAAAAACTCTCTACACGTCAAAAATAATTTATGAGAAATAAACATGTTTTTTCCGTCGCAAAATAAATTTCCACTTTGTAATACATAAAGTTTTAGGAAATTTCACAAATTATACCCTCCACCAATCAAATATCATATCACTAACTAAACTTTTTTTTTTCTTCTTTTTTGATTGGTTGAAATGCAAAATAAATATTTATTTTGATACATCTCAAAACAGAAATATGAACGTGTATTTTGAGATGAATGGAAGAATAAGTTAATCAAAACACTCTATGAAAACAAGCATAGGTATCATAAGGTGATGGCAGAAATTTATTCAATCTGATGGCTAGAGGTTAACGGTTGCCATGATGCTCTACATTTCTTTCTTTATTTTCTATATAATTGGAGAACCCCCAATGTTCATTGTTTTTCTATACATTAGATCCCAAAATTTGGGTGGTAAATAGTTGAAGTCAATCTGAATAGGTCTAGACATTTAGAGTTTTTTGTGCTCCTACTCGCTTCCTATACATATACATGAAATATGTTGTAGGCCATTTAAATTTTATGGCTTAGATGCATGAAGCGCATCCATTGAACATAGTGGTTGCAGATTTACGTGTAAAAATGTCGGATTTTAAGCTAAAAATATACAAGGATCTTTTCCGGTCATGTTCATTATGTGTTTAGAGGTGTGAATATGTATGCTATGCTAAAATAACAGTATGTTTATACCCAATAGTAATGCCTTTATAAGTTATGTAAGGAAGCTTGGTGGTATGTAAAATGGGGTTTAAAATAGGTACTTAACACTACCTTTTGCCAAAATAACATTAATGGGTTGAACGAAGCAAGTTAACTGGTAGTATTACTAGCATGTTGAGTAGCACATTATAATTGGAAAAACTCTTCTGCAGGGAGATTCTTACCATCTCCCTTAATTTGTTAACCGTTAACATCGGTTTGTGACTCAAAAGTGATTGTGTTGTTGATTAAAAGTATTGTTTAACGATTTAGTTGGACACTTATAATAATGAAGCTGAAGCGCCCTAGACATTTTGTTATTTGTGAAAAACCCTTCAAGTTTGTCCCATAAATCTTTAGCAGTGCGTTTTTCATCGGTGATATGTTGAAGTAAACTAGATTCAATTGTATTATAGAACCATGTTTTAACACGAGAACGGAGAATCAATAGATTGCTAATTGTTGATGTTTTGAGCCACCAGTTATGTGACCAATAACTTTAGAACTTCTGCATATGTCCATAAAAATATTACACCAAAGCTTGTACTTTGCTCCATCAACTGAGAGTTTGAAACTAAGCGATTGATAGACGTTCTGAAGGGAAAAGGCAAGTGTACTAGATGAAGGTTAAGTAGTCATTGATGTGGTCATGGTAATAATAATAACAAAGGATCAAATAAGAAAATCAATAGATAAAATTTAAGACAATAGAAAGCAGAGCATACCGCAAGTAGAAGAAACAAAACAATAATGCCGGACGAGAGACCACGAGAAACTAGTTGCTAATCGGGTGTGTGGTTAAACACTTGATAGATCACACAGCAAAAGACAACAACAATATTGATGTCGAAGTTATGTGTGGTTAACTGTGGCAATGGATGACGCGTTTAGAACCTTAGGTATGTTTGTCACTGGTAGGGCGAAGCAAAGAAGAAAAAAACAAAAAATAAAAATTTATATGGGTTTATTGTCAAGCGGTGGAACCTATTATTCAATGGGAGGTGATTTGCACACTCCCATAAATAATTGAGACACTCTAATTTAAAGTGTCTCAATCATTTGTGGTAGTGTACAAATCAAGGATCCCTGTGGTTCGAGAACACAACCGCAAGAGAATAGGAAGGTTAAACCGACCATCTTACTCGGCGGTCAACCATCGAAAAAGAAGTAGTTTCAAGTCTCAACCAAAGAGACGCTTTTATCCTTGATTCAATGGGAGGTGATTTGCACACTACCATAAATGATTGAGACACTCTAAATTAGAGTGTCTTGCCATTTATACCATCACATTACTTTTACTTATTTTTATCATGTGAAGGTATAAATGGCAATATACTCTAATTTAGAGTGTCCCAATCATTTATGAGAGTGTGCAAATCACCTCCTTTATTCAATTCAATATATGAACTAGAAGGGGCGGAGGGAGGGGGTGGCCAGTTGGTGTTAAGCCCCCTCTCAACCAATCCATTTATCCAGTGTTTTTGTAAGCCCAAAAGCCCATAATTCATATGATTTATGTCATTGCCTCATTGGCCTCCCTTATAATTTTATGTTACGGTTAATATCATTTCTTTAACGAATGAAAATGAAACAAATCTCCAAATATTAGGGTTCACTCATCACGTGGTAAGCCATTATTAGGTACCATTCCAATATAACTAAATGCTTTTTATACTTATGTTTTACATAAAGATTACAGACAATATTGGTGTTACGTTTTTGTTTTGTTTTGTATCTTACTTTTTCGCTTCTTCCATTATTATCTTCAAAATTCTGAACTGTATCTTGTTTTCATATTTTATCATGTGATTTCAACTTACGTGATTAGAAGTATCCACATCAACAATTCAACAAACAATGTACACTTTACTTTTTATAGCAGGGTACCCGCGCGATGCGGCGGCGGGTACCTTATGTCTAAATTTTTGGGCGAATAATTGTTATTTTGTTTTGGGCTGCAGGATTTCAGATTTATTTTTTGAAAGCTTAATTCGATTGTACTTTGTGGTTAAATAGTTGTATATTTTGGTGAATTGGTGAATTAAATTGTGTATTAGTTGTATGTAGTGAATAGTATTTTTTTTGTTTTATTTGTACATTGTGCTTAGGTAATTGTATATATTGGTGATGGAGTATTTTAAATTATGTATTAATTCTATGTAAGAAATAGTATTTACTTAAAATCAATTGTGTTTTACGTAGTTGTACATTATATTTTATAAGTAGTATTTGATTAAAATCTAATTTAGGAAATCTTAAAATCATAAATAGGAGAGAGGGTCTTTATAAGTAGTATAGATTTGTGATAGCTCATAATTTTTCAAACACTAATCAAGTTAGAAAATTTTAATTGAAATTTGTGAAGTCATAAAATGCTTATTATTACTTATTAGAGTTCTACGTTTTTATAATTTTAGGTTAAGGCATGCGAGGAAAACAACTACCGGTTTCTTTTCTTTGCAGGAGATATGGTTGTTCGTTGTTATTAAATTAGTTTAGAGAATACCCGTCTTTTTGTGTATATTCATTAAACTAGACGAGTACCCGTGCATAGCAATGAGATTTCATAGTGGCGGATAATTTTAGTGATAAAAAAAATTAATGGGTTATAAACGAAAAATAGTAATAGTTTGAAGATTTAGGGATTAAACATAATGTTTTGAAACACGGTTCGACCAAGATATTTCAACCGGTTGAACCGTTATGGTTGAAAAACGGGTCAATTTAAATCGGTTCATCCCAACGGGGTTGGGACAAAAAAAAAAAAAAAAAAAAAAAAAAAAAAAAAAAAAAAAAAAAAAAAAAAAAAAAAAAAAAAAAAAAAAAAAAAAAAAAAAAACATCAAATTAAACCGGGTCAACCCGGTTTTCGATGTGTATTAATAGTTTTTTTTTTAACATATGTTTTAAGCATTTCCTTTTGAAGTTTCAACATTTCCTTTTAATTTTTTCAACATTTCACTTTCTTGACTTTTCACTTTGATCATTTTTATTTTATAGATAGTATAAATATAGCACCCTCAATGGATGACATGTCCGCATCCAAATAAATGACAAGTGTACTTGGATCAACGATCTTCTTTTTTAAGTGATATTTCCCAACCAATACACTACTTCTCCAACCACTTCCTATCTAATCTCCTTCAAGTCACCCACTTTCCATTCTTACTCTTTGTTCTCTTCATTTTTAATAACATCAGGTATTTTACATTATTTCTTTCTATTTGCCAACAATAATCTATTATTTTTTGCTTTTTTAGTGTGTGTTCATGATGGAACAGTTAGTCATTCTTATTCTCTTTCTTTTATGACTTCACTTTTATTTTCTCAGGATGGCTTGGAGGATGGAGTTGTGGAGAAGATCTTATTGTATTTCAGTAGGCTGTGAAGAAAAATGGTGACTAAAGGAGGTTATGGTTATTGTAATTTTGTAGGTTGGCATTTCTTTTCCTTACTTATATTTCATTCGATTTCGTCGTATATATCTAAACTCATGTGCATGATTTGTGTAGGTTTATTTTCGATCTTTGGCTTGAATTTTTGGAGCTGTGCCGCGGATGGAGAAGCTAAAACACACAATACGGGCTGTATTCTCCTCACATCTATGTTCTTCAAGAGTACGTAATAAAAGTTATTAACCGAAGATGAGTGCATTGCAAAAAAGGTCAGCAACTATATCTCACACTACTATTTGTTTCTATATTTATGTTTGATGGTTGGGTTTTGTTTGTTTTTGCTAATATATGTAGTATTGGATTTTTAAACTCGTAAATTTTGAAGTTTTGGTAGTGGTGGTGTGGAGGTTTGAAGAGTCAATGATCACGTCGCAATTACTATAATATCTATTTTTGAAGAAAAAAAAAAAAAAAAAAAAAAAAAGTGTTCTTTCGTTATTTGTTAGACATCATGTTTTTGTTTTATTTTTTAAATTCATTTCTTTTCAGTTTTTTCATACAAGATGAAAATTCATCATGACTGTTTTTTGTTAATATTCAAGTACTTGTTTTTTCTTCTTTTATATGTTTAGATATATATCCTCATATGATCCGGTGGTTTACTTTCTAGAATGAAGGGTGGCTTCATCAAAAACGGTGTTGGTCTAACGATGAAAATCTTTCTTTATAAGCAATCATAATTCAGTCAGTTTGCTGCATTATCCAAAGAAACTCTTTTCATATTGTTGATCTTCCACTATATCTTATATGCACTGTATAAGTTTATCTTAATGAATATATGTGATTTGTCTTTTTTTACGAAATGAAAAGGGAAGAAGATGAATAACAATAATATCTCATTAAATGAAGTGACGGTGTTTGAGTGTTTGGGAAAAAATTGCAGTCAACACTCTATGATGGTGTTTGAGTCCTCTCGCGTGTGTAAAGGGAAGGGTGCATTGTCTTCTGGGCTGGACCCAACCTGGTTGTGTGGGCTCGCTACGCCTTTTGGGCTAGGAGCCATGTAGCCACAAATTGCCGTTCAAAAAAAAAAAAAAAAAAAATGAATAGCTTGGTGACATACAGAGGGATGGACAATAGAGTAGTTGTGGATTGTGGATTTGTAGCTTTGTGGGAAATTGAGAATTGACTTCAAGGGGTAGTACTTTAAAAAAAAGTTTTTGAATAAAAAAAATTTAAAAATCAATTCAAGGATCTTTATAGTACAACATGTTAGTGAGGTTTTGTGTTGTACTCGATGTGTTTGATAGATAGAGGGAATATCAAATTGCTGTAATTTTTTATCCAAGACGCTCAGTTTTGTTAACGAAATCTTAAACCCAAATGAAGATGTGAACATAGAATTAAGCAAGCCAATAAAGTGTAAGATGGACTTCAATGCCATACTAGAGCCTAATAAAAGGAAATGTAGTGTAAACAAACGTAATTACGCTAACATCTAATAACAAGACACATAAAGGATCGGTCCCAGATCTTCCTTAATTGTATTTAACAATTCCTGATCCTATTATATAATGTTTTTTTGCCAATCAAATTGTAATATGCTTAAAGAAGTTCTTCATTTTTACATTTATGGTTTCATTTGGACATGGTTAATAATTTCTCTGTAATTTATCATTCATTATTGCCTTGCTTATTTTGGGTTGTTGATTGTTTTCCTATACAATATATTTTTAAAGTACTCTCGTAATAAGCAAAGAAAAACATCTATAACTTAATTGGCAACATCAACAAGTCATCAAGATGTCCAAAGATCAATTAAATAAACACAAACTTTTAGAAAATTATGGATCACAGTAATCTGAGAGTCGTGTAAACACTTTCAGATCGAAGTATTTCGATGGTCCTATCGAAATCTCAGATCGGATAAAACTCAGAATTTGAACCGAGAATATGTTTTTGTTGTTATAAACCAGAACCAGACAACATAGAAGACATATATTGACCAAAACCGAATTTCGGTTATAACTGCCATTGCAGTTATATTAACCGCCAAAACCAGTTAAAATAAGGGGCGAAATAATGGTCCAAAATACCAGGAATTTTATTTTTAAGTGCGTTTTTAACATAGCACTTTATACCAAATAAACCCCAGCCAGGGGCGCTGCCCCTTGGACCCTGCTACCAGGGGCTGCCGCCCTTGGAACCCGCTACCGGGGGCGCTGCCCCCGGACCCCCGTGATTTGAGGCAATAATCATAATAACGTCACACAAGTGTGCACTCCGCACAAACCCCCGACTTGTTGAACATTTATCATGATTACACATTGGTCAACCAAGTCAATCCATTACACTTAAATCATATTGGTGACGCAATATCACCAACACAACACAATTAAAATCAACATTAACCGTCGTGGGTTGTGCTTAGCACAGCCTCAATGTCTACCTAGTAGAGATACAAGAGGGAGCATAGTTACGGTATAGAGTCTACACTATATTTGTTGAACCTTGTAACACTCTTTGGTTTTAATATATATTGATTATATTCACCTTTCCAAAAAAAATAAAATAAAAAATGTACTTGTATTATATCTTTTGGACTTGGAATGGACATTCAAATTTGGTGGGCTGCATAAGGTACACAATCTAAAATAAAAACAATTGAAGACTTCCATTGAATTTGACCCTGCTTGTGGGAAAGACTTCCATTCAAACCCTGACTGCTGAAAATTAAATCTAATCAATAAAATGGTTATACAACAGTATTATGTTTTAGAAACATCAATGGAGAACCACTCAATACCTGTATTCTTCTTACTTACTCTTATCATCTTGCTCCTCCTATCAGATTGTAGTGCAATATCAGATACAATATCTGCAAATCAAGAAATTAAAGATGGTCAAACTGTTGTTTCTAAAGAGAAGATGTTTGAACTAGGATTTTTTAGCCCGGGTAAATCCAAGAACCGATACTTAGGGATATGGTACAAGAAGATATCAGAGGGTACAGTTGTATGGGTTGCAAACAGAGAGACACCAATTAACGATACATCGGGTATGTTCAAACTTAGCAGAGAGGGAAACCTGATGCTTTTCAATGGTGGGAACAACATGGTCTGGTCATCCAATTCGATATCGTTGAGGAGTAATAATACGGAGGAGGTCGTGGCACAACTTCTGGATAATGGTAATCTTATTCTGAGGGATGAAAGTCTAATTTGGCAAAGTTTTGATTATCCTGGTGACACATCATTACCAGGAATGAAAATGGGGAAGGATTTGGTAACCGGTTTAGAGCGGTTCATGACATCTTGGAAGAGTCCTGATGATCCTTCTATAGGTGAGTATAAAAATAAAATAGACACAAATGGATATCCACAATCATTGGCATGGCGAGGTCAAAAATTAGTATCGAGACTTGGACCATGGAACGGTCTCGGGTTTAGTGGTTTTATTTTTGACATGCCAAATCCAATTTTATCAGCTGAGTTTGTAGTTAATCAGAAGGAAGTATATCATAAATATTATCTTAAGAGTTCGGTTTTTTTACGGATGGTTCTGACATGGGAAGGAAAGACACTGATTATGCACTGGATTGAACGAATTCAAGAGTGGGCTGTGTATGCGGATCTTGAGGTAGATAGGTGTGATCGCTTTGGACTCTGTGGTCCATATGGAAGCTGTAGCATTAACAAGCAACCGCCCTGTACTTGTATCAAAGGTTTTGAGCCAAAAAACCCAAAAGAATGGGATGCATCTGATTGGTCGAGTGGGTGTAAACGTAAAAAGCCTTTAAAATGTGAGAATAGGGATGGATTTCAGAAAATTTCCGGTGTCAAAGTACCAGATACACGAAGGTCATGGTATAATTCAAGTATGACTCTTGGAGAATGTGAGATGAAATGCAGAAAAAATTGTTCATGTACAGCTTATACAAGTTTAGATATCAAAAATGGTGGAAGTGGTTGCTTGCTATGGTTCGATGAGCTCATGGATATCAGAGAGTGTGATTCAAGTCAAGATATCTACATACCAATGGCTGCTTCTGAGTTAGAAGGTACACATGTTTCCTGACAAGCATCTAGAATCGCACACCTTTATATAAACCTCAACTAGTTTAAGACCTTGTTTCTTTAGATGATGAATATAGAACCGCATATGTATGTATCATACTTATGATAAGCCCAAAACCACTTATGCAACTCTTTTAAACATACTACAATCTATCTATGTATACTATTGATAAAAGCATACAAATCTTTGAGATATTTCCAATTCACTCGCAGGCTGAGAATTGGTTTGTCATTTTCATGACTAAGGCTTACAGTATTCATTACCTAAGCGAATAAATGATGAGAATATAATTACTCGTATGTTGGTTTAAAGAATCTTATTAGTATTATGTTAGTTTAAAACAATTTCGCAATCATAGTTGATCCATTAACTACGTGTAAAATAATTAATCAACAATTAACGGATAGTCTTATTATAAAGAAAATAATAAATCAACAAATGGTCTCACCTCATTCTTTTTTGCTTGACTAACATCATTTTTGGTTTCATCCCTTTTTGCATGCTTTGACCAGCCACTTGCTTTAGCTTTTCGATCATATATCAAGTACTCAAATAGAATAAGTTCCATACGCAAAACCCCTTCCATACCAAACTTAGTTAACTGCAACAAAATTTAGCATGTATTAACATAAATTGATTCGTTTAAACTGATAGAGACCTGAATCAACCCGCTCATCGATAAATGGTTGAAATGCCACCTAACTATGGTCTATGACCGAACTTTTAAGTAAAATCTAACCATGAAATACTTAAGGTCCGCTTATACACATCGGTTGCCCCATGCATTTTGAAATTGCCCTATGGACATTAACCCCAATAAGCCACAGTTGCTATAAGAACAACATCAACTTTAAACGCAGCTTCATGACACTCATTGCTTTTGATTAGTGAAAACCATACACTGCAATTTATCGTTTTTTGGGGGCTTTAAAATCAGAGAAGATGTAGAATTAAGATATTTTAATGAGTAAAACTGGAGATGTATTGAAGCTTACAAAAATCTTGAAGAAAACTCAAATAGCCATTGCCTTTCATATATTACAAAATTGGCTTAATAACTTCATGCAAACCACACATATGGACTCTTGACAATATCACAACACATAACTCTCACCAAAAATCATTAGAAAGCAATACAAGAAGGTACCTTATTCATTAGTAAAAGAGGTTGGGGCAGAAAAACAATTCACATGCACCAGCAAGTATTATATAAAAGGGTGTTTAAACATATGAACCAAATCTAAAAATCTCAAAGATCAGGTTTCAAAGTTGAAAACGGAATGCGATAGGCCCATGTGTCAACAAACATAAACCTTGGCAAATATAAGAATCTTATATAAATATTCCTCAAGTTTCTAAAATCTGCAACTTTTACGAATAAATGCATGGCCCGAAATAAACTGAAAATTAATGATCGCTAATGTGAAATTTAAGTTAATCAAACTTAACTGCAAACAAATAGATAATTTTCTGCCAGAGCGTGAATGCTAAAAAATAGAATCAGTCAATAAACCGATAATACAATTCAATCTTCCTTCATGTCGGAACAATGGCCATGATTAAAACTAAGTTAAATGTACTAAATAACATTTATCCATGTTCCTGCCTTTCAAAAGACATTTATCCATTTTCCAGAAGTCATAAAACTAATAGCTTAGTTCAATAAGCTATTTTATAAAGAAACAATACAAAATTGAGCTACTCGTGTAGACGTATACTGATATGAGCAAATCACACAGCACAATCAATATTGAAGTATGAAAGATACACATAGAATTATATGCACTCTTCCATCATGTAGATGTCTTAGGATTAACTGATATTATAAGAGCCATAGAGAATGAATTAAAGTACTACCGTTCCAAATGACTTTAAGCTTCGATAAAATTTTCAACTAAAGATGGTCACAATATCAAAGTTTTAAGAGTGGAAAAAATACTCTGTATCAAGCTTTACTCAGATCAATCTGCTCTTTAACTTTTCTCTAAAAGACCCATAAAAATCAACCCATTTACAAAAAGAAGGCGTCGAAGTAGCCACCTATAGTTTAAAAAAAAACAATCCCAGACAGCCGTATATAAGCATAATCAATAAGCAATTATTTTGCAATTTCAATAAGCAATTATTTCACAATTTCGATAAGCAATTATTATGCAGTTTAAATAAGCGATCCTAGACAACCCCGGGCAGTTTCATTAAACAATCCCATGCAGCCCCTATATGAGCAATTTTTTCAGATTTTATGCCAAATTTCCCGCAAAATTTGCAACAACTCTTTGAATTGTAGAAAAGATAAATAAAAGAACTCTCAAAAAGAGGCATTACATCTGATGGTTTTTTTCTTATAGGAATCAAAGAGGCCTTCAAAAACATATAAAAGAATACATGAGCTTAAAAGGAAATCAATAATACCTTTGCTTTGTCATAGAGGCATTACATCAAACACTGTTGAGCACTGTATAAACACCTGTTATTAAACACGTGATCATCAACATCAATATGCATTCGAAATCTAACATCCATGTTTAAGATGTCGTTTCAGAATTTTAAACATGAAGAATCAGAGATAAAAACTTGAGTGTCTGTTTCATCCAAGTCGAAATACAAATCAATTTGAAATAATTGGATTATCACTATGTTTTAAGTATTAATAGATGCTTGTATTGTACTATCACTGTGTTTTAAGTTTGTGAAATGAAACTTACCAACTATTCTCGTTTCTTGATGAAAGGTCGCACGTTCTTCCCGTTCTACTCCAACAAAAGGAAACTAGTCATCATAGTCCTGTCATTGTCTTCGGTTGTGCTGCTTTTGTCTGGACTAGCATATGCCTGTAGAAAAACGCCTTACATGAAAGGCCTAGGTAACACAAATGGGTCATTTCTGCTTTTAATAGATCATATATATATTTTCTTTAGAAAGGAAATTTATTCATACGCTTCTAACAAATCAGGTTGTGTATGTCAGACGATACATTAATCAAACATATCATATTGTAGGAAACTGGGGTGGTGAAAGGCATAGAAGTCTGAAGATGGAACATCTAGATGATTTACAGTTTTTTAGCTTTTGTAAAGTAGCAAGGGCTACTGACAACTTCAGTGTCTCGAATAAAATTGGAGAAGGTGGCTTTGGTCCTGTTTACAAGGTAACTGGTTAATGTTTTTCAAAGAATGCAATGCTTATTAGTATCATGAATCGAAAATGTAAAAGTTAAAGAATATTATAAGTTATCATGAACTCAAAATTATCATCGTTTAGGGTGTTCTGGAGGATGGGCAAGAAGTAGCTGTGAAGAAGCTATCAGAAACATCTCAACAAGGACTGGACGAGTTCAGAAATGAAGTCATTTGTATTGCAAAACTTCAGCATCGGAACCTTGTGAAGCTTCTTGGATACTGCATTCAAAGAAATGAACTAATTTTGATTTATGAGTATATGACGAACAAAAGCTTGGACTTGTATCTCTTTGGTTTGACTCCTATATGATTTCACTTAGTCTCTTTCTTTCATACTTCATAAAATAATTAGCTACCTTACTACAGATGAAACCAGAAGTTTGATGCTTGATTGGCCTAAGCGTTTTCACATTATTCATGGGATGGCTCGAGGTATTCTATATCTACATCAAGACTCCCGATTTCAAGTTATTCACCGAGACCTCAAGGCAAGTAATATATTGCTGGACAGTGACATGAATCCAAAAATATCGGACTTTGGCCTTGCTAGAAAGTTTGTTGGACGTGATGCCGATGCAAAGACAAAGAAAGTGGTTGGAACTTAGTAAGAATCCATAACATGTTGTCCATTGACATAACTTTAATCCATTTTCCACTTGTACTAATATATCAGCTTATTTCCTTCAACATTTCTGCAGTGGTTACATTTCTCCTGAGTATGCAGTACACGGGCGATTCTCTATAAAGTCGGATGTATTTAGTTTTGGTGTTATGGTGTTGGAGATCGTTAGTGGGAAGAAAAATAGAGAATTCTTTCAGGAAGACCACAGAGACAACCTTCTTGGACATGTATGTTAAATTAACACCATTATATCCAAATATTCTGACCAGAAGCTATTAATTTTATTTTTACCATCATCCTCGTTTTAGAACCTTCTAAGTTTTAACAGCATCCTTTAGTATATACTAAAATATGACTTTTTTGGTATATTCTAGGCATGGAGGCTGTACAGAGAAAAAAAGAGTATGGAAATCATGAGTGAATCATTACGCTCATCATGTGTTGTCTCTGAAGTACTAAGATCAATACACGTTGCACTATTATGTGTGCAACATCATGCAGAAGATAGACCAACTATGTTGTCAGTAGTTCTGATGTTGGTTAGTGAGAGCGCATTGCCTGAACCTAATCAGCCGGCTTTTTTCACAGACCAGAGCTGTCCTCAACTTGAGAACCTTCCATCCGTTGATGAACGCACAATAACACTATTGACTGCACGATAACACATTATTCGTNTATCATTTCGTGCATATGTTCCCGCCGACTCCAAAATTATTACAAATTCAAATTAGTTCAGTAACCGTGTTTCAGTATTACCATAGAGAAAATTTCTAAAAAGGGATTATAATTATCCTTTTTATTGTGTAAATAAATGCTAACGAGTATCATTTATTTATATTAAATAAAACATTATGATTATAGATGTTAAAAAACTTGTGTTCTAAGACTTGCGTCTAATTGGACAAAATTATGTTTCATATGCATAGACGGAGCTAGAAAGGGGGCAGGGTGGGTAAACCCCCCTCGATCAAAGCTTTACATACGGGCTTCGGGTCTAATTGGACAAAATTATGTTTCATATGCATAGACTTGCGTCTAATTGGACAAAATTATGTTTCATAGATGTACGTGAGAATGAAGAATGGCTTTCAATTAGAACAAGGGGATCGCCAAAAGTTCTTTTTCATTTGATGAAGAAACTTACTTCTGCTCAAAGTAAGGATCTTATTCATATGGGCTTCGGGTCACTTTTTGGGATGGCGTTTGATGTGCTATCATTGTAGTTATAGGTTTATTGTTATCAAGTTTTAAATTTATATTTAGCCAACTTAACCTATAACAAACATTAACGGGCAGTGTACCCGATCAATGTAGCCTAGTTGGTAAGTAGAGTATGGATCACTAAGAGTGGAACATTAACACTTAAATATCTATTAGTATTTTAATTCTAAAGTTAGTTCTAATTAAACCTAATCTAATGCAAGGGGGGTTTCGGCCTAAGAGACTGGCACGATGTTTAGATTAAGTAAAACTGTAATTAAAAGGCAGATAAACAAATAACACACACGAGCAGAAATACAGATAACAAATAAGAGGTCAAGCCGATAGTAAGGAAAACGTATTAGCCTAATGTTCGATCATATATGATGAATACTAAATCTATTCTCTCTCTTTGGTGCATCAGTTCGTGGCGTATCTCATTCCAATGTTTAGACTTCCTAAACGTCTAGATTTCGGCTTTTTAGTTTTCTCAACCGACTAACCCTGTCACGAATAATCAGAAATCCGCATAAAGTATACCTTAATGATTATCAGTTATTAATTAACCACTTAGGGCTTACATTAACATGAAAATATTAATGAAGTAATAAAGTAATCAAAACACACGCATGAGCATCCAATAAAACATCATATAATCAATAAACGCGGCTAATACCTATAGGTTATTAGCCTATAATCTCTGTAATAGCACAAGATTACATATTTGAAAATACTAGTTATAATACCCATGCACGCACGGGGTTTTTTCAGAAAAATTTAATTATATAGTATTATCGTTTAAAAACAGAAAATCTATTGTATATTTTAAAAGGTTAGAGCATCAACATGTGCGAAAGTAAGAAAAATAGCTAGCAGAAATTGTAAATATAACCATGGCATCAACCTTGTATTTGATTATTGAGCGTGTCTCCTTGTAATGTTATTGGGTCAAAGGTTCTTTGATCACATGGGTTTACACATAAATCAAATTTATTTAAAATTTTTTGTTTATTATATGGACATATAAGAATTTACCCGTGAAAATTGTGATATAAGTACAACTAATAAGTATGCATGAGTTTTTCATTATGTATTAATATCAATTAATATTTTTTAAAA
>LBNU01007405.1:21925-34976 GCA_014162995.1 Artemisia annua
AAGTCAAATAACAAGTTCCAGAATATGCTACAAAAGGTTTTATTTGCCTATAATATAACTCCAACCCATTAATTCTGACCACAAGCCATACAAACTAGTTACTCTCAAGTTTGGTTACATGGATTGTGCAGGCGATTACGAGACGATGGAAAAGGGGTGCAAGACACCGAAAAGAAGTAAGATAACCACGACATGTCCACCAGCACCGAGGAAGAAACGGCGGGTGTATTTTAAGCCAAGGGATCCACCCGAAAACGGGTATTTCCAGCCACCCGATCTTGAGGATTTCTTTGCAACGGGAACATGCATGTGTTTGAGCTAGGTTGTGATTTATGCTTTTGGTTTGTATGTTTAGTATGTTCTTCTTAGGATTGAAATCTTGTAATTAGTTGTTCAAGAAAATGTAAACTCTAAGAAATGTGTTTTGTGGTTTAGTTTTTATTGTACACCAACTTGGCAGTGTGTGCGTGTAGTGGATTATGCCAATCTAAACTCGACCATGACTCGATGATGCTAACTATAATTGCACAAGACTTGAGCCAAAGTTGGACAAGCCTGGGATGGACTTATACAGTTACTCTTGTTCAAAACTTGGTTATGGTTTGATTGGGCAAAAGCATGCCGGCCTAAGCCTCCTACTTAACATATGGCGTTGTCTCAAAGTAAAGTAGGTACGACATCTCGTCCCTACTTGTGTAGTCTCGTGTTTGTCGTCACAAAAAAAGTTGGGACGACATTGTGTGTGTAAAGTAGCTGGACGCCAAATCTGGGCCCACCAACATTCAAAGCTGCCATAAAAAACAAAAAGTGACGAGATTATCGCCCCTAGTTTATTTATATGTTTTTTTTTTCTTCATCATTTTCAATTAGAGAGGAAGGTGTCGTGAGGAGCTTAAGCTCCTCATTCGGGCCCCACGGGGTGCCAAATCATCTTAACAAACCCCCCCTTACAACCCCCCTTCACTCACAACTAACTACAACTTACTCANGTGGTGGCTAGGCATGAGGAGATGCCAACAACTAGCTCCACACCTTCCTCTGTAAGTAATAGTTTTAAAAAACAGACATGGACGACTTTTAAAACAAATAGGGATGATATCATATTTAAGGTTTTTTTATTTTATTTTATTTATTTATTTATTTTTATTTCACTTATTTTATTTTTTCTATAATTACACACAGATAGGGACGACGTTGTCTTTGCAATTTAGGGACGTTCCTATTTTTCCTGGGTACAAAAAAAAAATACATCAGCAAACCTGCATTTTTCCAAATTTTTTCCGAAAAAAATCTACGTAAACAAATCTAACCTTTAAATTACCACAATCCACAATACCAATTCGACAATATGATACAATACCAAATTACTAAATGATACAACACCAAATTACTAAATGATACAATACCATTCCACAAATCCACGATACCATTCGACAAATACGATACAAATTACGCTAACAAATCACAAACTTACTAATTAACATGTCTCAAAGTTACTAACAAGTCATAAAGTTACTAACCAAACGCATATTACTAATTCAATATCATTCCAAAAACAAATACATTACTAATTAAATTATATACAAATAACCAAAAACAAAATATGGAAATAAAGAAAACATACTAGATGTCACGGCTGGTTCACGGCTCAAAGAGAAGAAGAGAGGAAGACAGGAAGAGAGGTGGTGGTGGTCCGGCGAGACAACAGGCGGCGGCGGTGGCGGTACTACCAAAATCAAACACAAATGCATCAAAAAAACAACTAAACTTATATTAACCAAATTAATTAATAAAAACTTTTGACGACGACATTGTCGTCCCAAAACACATTAACATAATAATAAAAATACCTTTAAACTAAAGGTTGTCTGGTTGTACGTGAGCTGCCTTTGCGGTGGTGGAGATGCTGCTGGTGGTGGTTCACGGTGGTGCCATCTAACCAACACAAACACAAGAAAAATGAAACCAAGATTAACAAACCAAAATTAAACAAAACAAATTTAGAAACAAAAATAAAAAGAAAAAACATACCTTTAAACAAACACAAACAAAATTCAAAGAAGAGAGGAAGAGATCGAGTGGGCTGTTGCTGCAGTGGTGGAGCAACTGCCGGCGGTGGTTCACGGTGGTGCCATCTAACCAACACAAACACAACATACAAACCATAATTAAACAAAACACAAACAAAATTAAAAAGAAAAAAAAAACCTTTAAACAAAACAAATTAACAAAAATTAAACAATTGTGCACAGTTGTGCGTGTGTTAGTGGTGGTTTCGGGTGATAGTGGTGTTGAAGGTAGTTGTGGTGGTGTCGAAGGTGGGTTTTATTTGAAAAATAGGGATGACATTCTCGTCCGTAACTGCTTTCTATACTTTTTCTTTTTTTAATATAACTATTTTTTTTACGGATGACATTGTCGTCCCTAAGTGTGTGGCGGGGATAAACGAAAATATTGGCGGGTGATTTAACTTTCATGAAAATTTTGGTGAAATATTAGGGACGACAATCTCGTCTTTCTCTTCTTTTTTCCTTTTATCTTATGTATATTTAACACAAATAAATTATTTAATTACTATTAAATAAATTAAAAATGATTTAAATTAGTTATAAATTATTTAAATAAATTAAAAATGATTTAATTAAAATTAAACGGATGACTCGATATAGTATCGTGATACATGATATGTTAACACGGATGACTCGATATTGTATCATGTTACATGAAATATTAAACCGATGACTTGAGATGGTATCGTTATACATGAGATGTTGAACGAACAAGTCGAGATGGTATCGTGATACATGAGATGTTTAACGAATAAGTCGAGATGATATCATTATACATGAGATATTAAACAAGCGAGTAGAGATGATATCGTGATACATGGTATTGTTAAACGAACGAGTCGAGATGGTGTTAAACGAATAAGTAATAGCGCTTTAACTAGGTTATACATGAGATGTTAAACGAATGAGTCGAGATGATATGGTTATACATGAGATGAAACGAATGAGTCGCGATGATATAGTTATACATGAGATGTTAAACGAATGAGTCGAGATGATATTGTTATACATGAAATGTTAAACGAATGAGTAGAGATGATATCAGTAAGGTAACTAATTTAGCCATGATCATTGTTTGCAAACTGTAATTGCTATTTTGCCTGAAAATCCACTCAACTTCCCACGAAAACATCCCATGAAAATATTGGCACTAAAACTTCCTACCAAAAGCTTTATTTTTACCATATATAACAGCTAGCCTATCTGCACTTATCCTTACAAACACATTATATACACTCTTATCCTCACAACCACTCAACCTCTTATCTTCACACCAATTTCACAACCTGAGATGTAGCGAAATAATCCTTTTAAGTGTTTTTGTGGAACAGGAGATATAAAACTAAGAACATCACATCAAGAAGATACCTTTGGATTGCCTTATTAGTCATGTCCTCTTTCGAAGGTGAACAATCATACATTTCTAATTTACGTAAATATACAAATAATTAGGTTGTAAAAAAGAAATTTCATATAATTTCTTTATTATGTAACAACCATGAAAAAAAGATTATGGATGTGGATATTTTATGTGGAACAGTGAATCTGATAATCGGTTAAGAGTAAGCTCTTCTTCAACATCTCAAGGTTCTGGACGTGCACCAACAGAGTGCTCAAACTGTAATGTCAAAGATCTTAGGATAAACATGTTGGAATAAAAAATACAGGTGCTAGAGACAAGAGTAAGGATGCTGGAGGCAAAACTTGAAGTGGAAAGGAATCCCGACGACCACCATGTCAGTCAGGTGAAATACTCCATGAGCTATTAGATAAAATGAAAAATCTTCGTATACAGTAGTGTTGTTCTTGTTTAATGTGTTGTTGTTGTTGTTGTTGTTGTTGTTGTTGTTGTTGTTGTTGTTGTTTTTGTTGTTATTGTTGCTGCTGTTTTTGTTGTTGTTTAATGTATTATATTTGTAAAAGGCATTTCAATGTATTTGATTTGGGAAAGGCATTTTACTTTTGGCGCAAAATTAGTTGTACAATCAGGTTATGAGTTAACCAGGTTATGAGTTAACCAGATTATGGTGTCCATACATGAGATGTTAAACGAATGAGTCAAGATGATATCGTTATACATGAGATCTTTGAACTTTTTATCGATTTGTAATGTAATTCGTATGCTTTAAGAAATATGAAAATTGTATAGTGTTTTTTTTGAATATACATTTTAAATTTTATAATTAATATATTTAACTACAAAAATATTTTTGATAAATAGTAAACTTTACTATTTTTTAAAATTAATTTTTTAATTAAGTAAAGTATTGATTTTGTAAATTTTTTAATTTATATATTTTTTAAAATTAATTTTTACAATAACATATAATGTTAAAGCAAATAATTTTTAAAAAATAATATATATATATATATAAGTATTTTTAAATAGATTTTGGGATTATAAATGTCAATTTAAATATATATATATATATATATATATATATATATATATATATATATATATATATATATATATATATATATATATATATATATATATATATATATATATATATATATATATATATATATATATATATATATATATATATATATATATATATATATATATATATATATATATATATATATATATATATATATATATATATATATATATATATATATATATATATATATATATATATATATATATATATATATATATATATATATATATATATATATACATATATGTATATACATATATATATAGATATATATATATATATACATATATATATATATATATATATATATATATATATATATATATAAATATATATATATATATATATATATATATATATATATATATATATATATATATATATATATATATATATATATGTATATATATATGTATATATATATATGTATATATATATATATATATATATNGATTCATCACTTCGACGATTCACATTTATATATGATCTAATAAAAATATATAATAAAGTGTTTTTCTGCAATTGAATCGTGAATCAATCATTGTGGTTGTAAATCTTCACGATAGTACAAAGTTATTTTTTAGATAATTTATCATAGCTAAAAGAAATACATATTGATTAAATAAAGAAAAAAAACATTTGTGAACTTTAAGAAGAAAACAAGATTACTGGAACCTTTCGAGTAGTTTGGTTATGAATTTCAAATGTTAGACACCAAAATTGTAGGAGCCATTAATGTTAAATTGAAATCTTGCATTATCTAATTACTTATTTACCCTTGACACTATTTTAAATGATTTATTAAATGATTCAAATTTAATTAAATTGGATGGTTAAGATCTCTTCTCAATCTTCTCAATCAACAAACCTTCTCAATAGAACCAAATCCTATATGATAACTATATATATATATATATATATATATATATATATATATATATATATATATATATATATATATATATATATATATATATTCAAAATAGTTAGGGACGACATTGTCATCCATACAGTTTTTAAAAAAGTTTTTAAATTGATTTAAAAAGTTTTTAAATATTAAAAAAAAATACTTAAAGTTATGGACTACATTGTCGTCCCTATCTGTATGGGCCTAGGCTGGTTGTTTGACTACTATTTTTGTTGAAAAAGTGTGGGACCATGACAACAGATCTCGTCCCTAAAAAATTGCCGTCCTCAAACCTTGTTTTTGGTGTAGTGTTAATTTTTTGTGAGTTTATTAAAGACTCAAGAAAGAAGCTCGAGGTTTAAAAGATTCATTGCAAGCAAAAATCAAATTCATCTATATCGGACGAAACATCCCAGCCCTAGTAATCCATCTGTGGAGTGACAGAACTTCAACGTAAGACTAAAGGTGCATTTGGTTTGCTACTCGGAATCACAATCGTTATGGATTTGATAAAATGGTGATATGGGATTGTGTCATGGATATGATTGTTTTTGTTTAGTAGTAAATTTGAAATTTTGGATGTCCAGTGAGTGGTTTAAAAAAAATACTACAAAAAGTGGGAAAAAATGAAAGTGGGGTAGGGTGGTGAAGTGGAACCAGGAATGAAGACACAAACTCACTCCTCTCACATCCAATGGATCTATCATTCTTATTACCACTTTTTTTCCCATTCATGTCAACCAACAATTTTAATCAGATTCAATCCATTACTTTATTCCGAAACATACCAACCAAACAAGTACTAAGCACTATGGTCATCAAACCCATCATTTACGTGTTAGCGCTACATCATAATTCAATACACTATAAAATCCACGATTAAACAGATGCTATAATCACCACCAAGCCAAAACTATAAAAATACCCTACTTTATATAAACGTACCCCAATAAACCCCACAACACACACTCTAAAAAAGGAAAACATTAGAAACACTTCGGTGGTGTGCAACACTGAACAAGTGCAAAAATTTGGTGTTGGCGCGCGGATGGGATAGACATTAGGGGGGTTATGATTTTGGATTTTTGTCTTTCAAATACTAGTATATGTGTATATATTAATATTGATTAATATTTTGTATAGATCTTATTCAGATGAAGTATTTGATATTGTTTAACTGACATGGTATTTAGTTTGACGTTGTTGTTTAAATTTAACTATTGATATTATGTTGTATACAATATGCATGTTTAATAGCACCTAGTTATGATTTTGAATTTTTGTATTTCTAATATAAGTATATGTGTATATATTAATATTAATTAATATTTTGTATAGATCTTATTCAGATGAAGTATTTGATATTGTTTAACTGACATGGTATTGAGTTTGATGTTGGTGTTTAAATTTAACTATTGATATTGTTTAATAGCACGTAGTAGCCTTTGATATATTACAGTAATTCGTGCTGACATTTTGGTATTTATATTTTAATTAATAATAACTTTAGCCGTATTTAATTTTCAAACATGTATATGCATGGGTTAAACTTATGAAAAAAACAACATAAGTCGTTATTGGACGCAGATTGTAAAATAAAAATTAAATTCCAAATATCCTTCTTTAAACTTATAAAGAGAAATAACATGAGTAGTACGCATATGTATAATCTCTTGTATTCATTTACATATTACAATTACTTGTGTTTTGATTTTGATATTTATAATCCCGTGCATAACATAAATTTAATCCATACAAATAATAATATATAAAAATAACAAGACATATGTTGTTTTTAGAAAACAAATATAAAGTATAGAAGGTCTAAAGTCTATTGTGTATTTATTTATTTTGTAGTTAAAGTTACTAAAAAAAATTAAACGGATAAATTTATACCTTTTTTTTGAGGCAATATATTTTTATAAAATTAAAACTAGCAAGATACTAGAAATTACAACAATCTCGATGAACCATGACCCTCACAAACTAAAACAACCATAAAAATAACCCTCGACAACGAACCTAAACTAAACTAAACAACATCAACCTCAAAGGCACAAACAATTGCGGCGACTCTAGAATCTCTATCCAAAAACGAGCTTGCATTGATAGTGGAGAAGATCTAACAATTAAAGGAGTGGACATCCGCCTTGAAACTCTAGCACAAGACCTAACCACTTAAGGGCAACACCCGACTTAGAAACATGGCTGTAGGTTATAAACCCAACGATGAACATGACACACGATCTTAACACTTCCCAGCCTTGAAACCTCACACAAGATACCAACCATGTAAATAAATCGAGTGGTGGTAGAATGATATGTAAAATCCGTTGACGAAGATGAAAGCTCCATAATTGTAAAATCACCACACGTCAAAAAACTACCCGACCTTTGCTCACCTGAACCCGACACCTCGACCCTCCCGGAATACTTCAACTGGCTCACAACTACATGAAATTTTTAGACACACGCAAGATCCACACCACCAACTCTACATCTACCCACGAGAAGATAAACCAACCAACACACTCACCATAACCACGAACTCACCATCACATGACCTCACCAATCACATGACCTCACAGACNACACAAGATACCAACCATGTAAATAAATCGAGTGGTGGTAGAATGATATGTAAAATCCGTTGACGAAGATGAAAGCTCCATAATTGTAAAATCACCACACGTCAAAAAACTACCCGACCTTTGCTCACCTGAACCCGACACCTCGACCCTCCCGGAATACTTCAACTGGCTCACAACTACATGAAATTTTTAGACACACGCAAGATCCACACCACCAACTCTACATCTACCCACGAGAAGATAAACCAACCAACACACTCACCATAACCACGAACTCACCATCACATGACCTCACCAATCACATGACCTCACAGACACCGCTACCTAACCATCATCGACACCACTCCACGACCTCACCATGACACCATGACAACACTAACACAATGACATCACCAACACCTGACCTCACCATCTCCACAACCTCACCAATACCATGACCTCACCATCACCACGACCTCACCGACACCACGACCTCACCAACATCTGAGCTCATCATTTCCACAACCTCACCAATACCACGAAATCACCAACACCTCGACCTGACCAACACCTGATCACACCAACACCACGACATCACCAAAACCCACGACCTCACCAACACCTGACCTCGCCATCTCCAGGACCTCACCACCATCTGACCTCACCATCTCCACAACCTCACTAACACATGACCTCACCACCACGACCACACCAACATCTGACCACGCCACCACGACCTCACCAACACCACTACCACACCATCCCCACTACGTTCTCACCAACACAACACCTGACCTAACCATTGCCTGACCTCACCATCACCATGACGTCACAATCGTCTGACCTTGCTATTACACCCGAAACCCGATGAGGTATTATTTCATAATAAAGTAAAGGTACTAAATTATATAGAATGTATTTATAAGAAAAATGATAAGGTTAAAAACTAGTATCAAGTAAGTATTAAATTGTATAAAGATGCATGGCTAAATTAGGAAGAATAAGACTTGAGGGGCCAGTCTTGCTATTTGTGAAAAATTAAATAAATAAATATCTATTGCTAGATATAAAGGGATTTCCAGAAAATTTTAGAAGAGTGTGGTGTTAGTGTCGCTCTAGGAAGAAAAGAAGAGAGGGAAAAAGATCATATTTGTGTTCCTGTGTTTTGATCAAGAGATTGTGTCTCAAGTCAAGCCTTAGATACTATACTCCTTCTAAGACATCACAAGTAAGTAATTTGATGATTTTGAAATTAGGGTTCATGAGATTGAATTGGGCAAATTGATTTAAAGATTGGCAATTCATTAAATTAAGGTTGAATTAGTTACTAATTAGGGTTAATCCCCTTATAGGAAGCAATTGAAGATAGAGCTTTAATTTCCCAAGTAGAGAACTAGTGGGTTATTGAGGTAAGTATATTGACTAAACTTATTAATGTTTCATAATTTCAATTTATATTGAATTATGATGTTTTGTGATGTAATGATCAAGGGAAATTGTTAATGTTAAGTAGCTTGGATCCAATGCTAGAATGTATGAAATGTTAGCATAGTAATTATGCTTGATTAAGGTATGTTTAATGTTTTTGAATGCTTTCCTTGGTATGTTGTAGCTAGCAAATTGTTAGT
The DNA here is from genome assembly GCA_014162995.1 of Artemisia annua. Classification (NCBI taxonomy): domain Eukaryota; kingdom Viridiplantae; phylum Streptophyta; class Magnoliopsida; order Asterales; family Asteraceae; genus Artemisia; species Artemisia annua. The sequence goes on from LBNU01007405.1 coordinate 31,550, forward strand.
TATGACTTGTTAACAATGTTGCAAAAAACGGCTTATTCGGCCTTGTGATCGCCGATTACAAGGTAAACGGCCCTGGAACTTGAAGAGATTTACAAGGAAATCGGCCGATTAATTGGCGATTACAAGGTTTAAGGCCGATTAATCGGCTAAAAAACGCTACTCGGCCCTCGACCGCCTCAGGACCGATTCACGATTTTTGCAACATTGCTTGTTAATGTTAAGTTTGTCTTATACTTACTAAGCATCTTGCTTATGGAAAAGTTCAATGATGTTTTATAGGTTCAAGCGTTGAAGGTAAAGGTAAGGAAACGGCTTAGACACTAGCTATGATAGTAGCTTAGCATTTTGGGATCGGTAAGTAGAACACCTCGTTTCTTGGACCAAGTGTATGTAGAAAGTTGGAAGCCCCGGAAGTGTCGTTTTTCAACTTGGTATATCTTTTGTTTCATTTGGTCACTTTGATGTTTGTGGTCTTTGAATTGTGTTTAAGTCATGTCTTGTAAATGGTAGTAAATATGGTCAAGTTCTAGTGGTTAAATGTTAATGGAATTGTAGTTTAAGGGGTGTTTGGTATTAGCCAATTTCACCCATTTTGGGATGCTATGGGTTAAGATTATGTAAGAACGTTTAGTTATGCTTTGTTAATGTCATGTTAAATTGTATTAAGTATTGTTTTAATGTGTAACGTAGAAATTTCTGGGGTATAAGAGTGTACGGGTCAAATGGGTCATATTTGTTATTTCTCCCGTATTGAAGGTTATGTCCTTGATTATTGTAAATGTCGAAACTCAGGTTTTTATAAAATATATGAGGTCTTAATAAATTATGGAAATTTTGGTGCTTTTCTGAGTAATTGATGAGTGTGCAAATACTCATCATTTCTGTCACATTTAGACTGCAAAAACATCTGAAAACACACAGAAATACCTTAAAATACATTAAATATCTTTGAATTATGTTTTTATGTGTTTCAGATACAAAAGGATTGAAAACTGATGAAAAACAGTCAAGTTTGCATAATTGGCAGTTTCAGTCCCTAAACTTTCATAAAATGGCAAAACTAGTCCCTGGTATTTCAAAACATGGAAAATATCATCAAAGGTCCTTTGGGATTCACAAGTTGTCAAAATAAGTCCTTTAAAGTCAAAAATTGCAAAATGACAACTTTGGTCCCTCAAGCTTAAAAATGACAAAATAGGCCCCTGAAGTTTCACACTTTGGCAAAACTAGTCCTTGAGGGTTTAAAATGAATAAAAAGTCAACTTAAGTCCATGGGAAATCAAATTTGTTCACTTTTAGTCCCTGGTATAATTTTCAACAATTGGCAGAAAAGGTCCCTCAAGTTTCAAAATTGGCAAAAATGGTCCCTGGGTATTTAAAATTAGAAAAATATCAAAAATATACCCTTATACTATTCACATATGGCATAATTGGTCCTTATGATATTTATTGGAAAGTTACATGTTCAGTCCCTCAAAAATCCAAAGTTTACATAAATGGTCCTTGGGCTTTAAATCCAAAACAAACCACACGGACCCTTTTATTTCTTATAAACCCATTAAACCAAATCCATAAACCAAAAACAAACTCACCCCTTATAACTCCCAGGCCCAATACCCCTTTCCCTTGGCCCAACTCCTTCCTCAGCCCACTCCCACTCTCCCCTTCCAGTTATACTCCCCCGTTCACACTCCACCTTCACCCTTCTCCACTTGCCTCTGCAACCTTCAACCTCCTCTCCACACCTGTCCTTCACCATCACCACCTCACCCCAAAACCATCACCTCAACCCACCTATACCCCTTAGCCCCCCACAATAAATGCTACTGCATCATTTTTCAACACTAAACCACCCATCCTCTGTTTTTCAACAAAACCACCCCAAAATCATGATTAACTTCTATAAAACAATCCCACTAGTCCACTAAGCACCCTGGTATACCACAATTATGGTCAAATGGTCTCTAGCCACGTGTACAGCTTTTTGCGCCAAAATCAGTTTAAAGGCTAGGATGAAAGATAAGCAACCAATGGCCAAGATGAGAGATGGGATATGTTCACAAGCTTGTGGGGAGTGCAAAAAGTCTATAAAAAAGGAGGAAGATGCAGCATTTCAAGATATCTAGTTTAATTTAGTTTTCTTATGTCGAATTAGTTGTAATTCAAATTCCAGTGTATCTTTTAAGCTTTCAAGTACTTTTTTTTATCATATTTCAGTGTTATTAAATATATTTCAAGTTTCAATTTCATCACTTATGTTATATTTCATTTTATGCTTATGATAATGTCCCTTTCAAGCTTAAACACCTTGAATTGTGTTTGTGGTATTGTATAAGGACTGTAAAAGCTCACATAAGCTCCTAGAAAGCTTCTAAAAGCTTTTAGATACTATAAAACTCAGTCTAGGATCATAACTCAAAAATATTCAAAAATAGAGAAAAATTCAGTGAAAAATGAAAAATCAGTGTGCAAGAAAGAAGATGGCTGGAGCAGGGTGAATTTTGGATTGCCTTGGGTTAGAAGCTTAGTGGTAAGCTGCTAGGGTGGTTCTTGGTCCTTGTTCTAAGTTCTTTGGTTGGAGTGCACTTTGTAAGCTTATTTCTCAATTTTTGCATCTTACTGTGTACTTGATATTAGTTGTTTAATCTTGTTCTTATATGCTTGTTTGTTGTTAGTTTATGATAATATAGCTTAATATTGAGGTCTTGTTTGTTAAAATACAAAGTTGCTTCATATTTCATTTTCACTGTGAATTAGCATAAGTTCCATCTCTGTGTTTCATGCTTATACTTGTGATGTTTTATGCTCAATTGATCTTGCTTAATGATAATATGAACTTGTGAATCAGTGTTGTGGTCTAAATCTTTCAATTGCTTTGAAAACTCAAGTATAAGGTCTACTAAGGATTGTTTGGATCAAACTGCTATACTAAATCATTGCATGTTTTGTTTGTTGTTCTTTGTTGTTACATGTTCATTTAGGCCATATTAGAACTTTTAAACCATAAAAACCAGTGCTCATTAGTTAAAAAGTCAAAATCATCTTAAATCTCTTATGTATGAATCTGTTTTGGATTTTTATGTTTCTAAATCATGGTAATGTGTTCTAAAGTTGTTAGGATTGCTTAATTTAGTTTCCATATAGTCTAAAACATCATATTCAGTCATTAAATCAAGATCAAAACTCACCAAAGTCAAACTTGGTGTGTTCTTCAAAAAGTCAAAATTTCCAGCAAATTAATTTTTTGAATAAACTTAGGAATTTCTTGTAGACTTCAATTTTAGAGTTCTTGATTTTTGCTTTTTAGGTTTTAATCTTTGGCTGCTAATCTTGTTCAGTGTATTTTTCATAATTTTTAATTAGCTTGTTTAACTGCTTTTTGGATAGCTTCTATTAAGCACTTTTTCAAAAGTATGCTCTGTGCACA
>LBNU01007405.1:35917-56895 GCA_014162995.1 Artemisia annua
TTTCCTTTTACGTGCTTGTTCATATAGCTTGTTTAAGCTATTTTGTTTCATATTTCTTAGTTCACTCACTCAGAATCCTATTCCTGTTCAATTTCATCTAACCTCAAATTCGTTTTATTACAGATTTCACACCTCGTTGGGATTAAACGATCCGGGGATATTCTATACTCCTTTGGTGAAATTGCATTGCTGCCCTTGATAAGTTTGGCTTGTATGGTTGACCATTCACAAGTGGTTGACTGATATAAACCTGACCGTCGAGCATCAATCAGTAATATAAGTCGTCTTCTGTAAAGTGGGTCAAAAGTGCTAAAAAGGGGGTGTGCAGAAAAATGGGTGTTTGGGACAATGTCCTTTTTAACCCATTTTGGGTCAAACGGGTCAAGAATTTTGGAAAAAAACAATTTATAAGGTTAAGTGTTTGTAAAGTGGTTAAATAAGTTGGAGAACTAAATTGGAGAACTAACTTAGAGAACTAAACTGGAGAACTAAGCTGGAGAACTAAGCTGGAGAACTAGTTGGAGTCAATTTACAAAAATCATATCTTTTAAACCGTAAGTCGGTTCGGGTTGTGTCACCCGCCGTTTTAAAGGTATTTAAGTTTAGTTTCATTAAAAATAGTCTCAAGGTCTAGATGTTTATAGATTTTTTTTTAGATTGTAAAAGAGTGTCAACGCGTCAGTTTTCGGGCGTACTTTTTGCAAAAAATTTTCACGTTTTAATTTTATTCGTGTCGTTCAAGGGGCGTTACACTCGCCATCACCACGACCTCACCATCGCCTGAACTCACCATCGCCTGAACTCACCATCTTAACCTCCCGATCTGAACCCTACAACCACTTCGACCAAAAACAACCAATCTGAACAACCAAGCATACCGAACCCAAAAACCCATAACCATAAGGATCCACGAGAAAATGATACTAAAAATCGCCAAAAAGGCAATCTACAAAACCTTATTTATTTAAAAACTGAAATGAAATAGTAAAGTATCTACAAGGAAGACGGATTCGAGAGTGTCTCTCCGGACCGCCGGCCGGAGAGACGATGGTGGCAGCGGCGGGTTGAGGGTTAGGTTGGATTGTTTTTTTAGAGAGAGGTTGATAAATTTATACTTAACTCCATATAATTTATCTAAAATTCAACAACTAAAGTTTTATTAATTGTAGAAATCAAAGACTGAAAAACTATATGGGATCAGATGAAAGCCAATTCTAACTTTTTTTTAGCCAACAGGGCTCGATTTTGAAAATGAGCTTTCCTATTGATTAAGAAGATTTGGAAAAAATTTATTAGGAAAGCTTCCTTGCTAAGAGCACACGGTGCACTAACTTGGAGCTCGGCGGTATGCTGAGCTGGAGCTGCGTTATGCAGCGTTATCACACCCCCGATTGGCGTTAAGGCGGGCGTTGGGGAAGGCGTTGCCATGGTAACGTAAGTCGTTGCATCTTTTTATTTTTTATTTTTCTTGGTTATTAAAATGGAAGAAACAAATTTTGTGTGTGTTTATAGTGTGTGTTTGTGTATGTCGAGAGGTAGAAGAAGGACAGATTAACCAACTGACTTAGCTCAGTTAGCCACCTGGGCTCCTTCTGGAGCTTGGGGGAGGTTTTACCCAGGGTTCAAGTCTTGCAAGAGATAAAAAATCCAGGTTTTCCTCCTAGTGCGAAGCCGTGAGTTCTAGGGGCTTCCTTTCGCGAGTCTCTCCTAGTGGTTCGGGTCCCAGGACCTGCCCGTTTGGATGGTTTAACTCGGGAGGGTCGGATTTCAAATGTGGTGCCGTTTTTTTTAAAAAAAAAAACACTACTGTAACAAAGAAAAGAAAACCACAAGGACTAAACCATAAATACAGAAAACAACAAGGATTAAAAGAAAGACACACAAAATCTAATCTAGATTTTGTGTGTCTTTCTTTTAATCCTTGTTGTTTTCTGTATTTATGGTTTAGTCCTTGTGGTTTTCTTTTCTTTGTTACAGTTTTTGTTTTTTTTAAGTAAATAATATTTTTATTTTTAGTTATTTGTTTAAATAAAAATGTAATTTTTTTAATATTTATTTTGTTTAAATAATTGGAAAAGAAGAAAAAGTGAGTCAAAAAAAGTGGTGTTATAGTTGTGTTATGATAAGGGGTATTTTTTTTACTGTTAACGTTAAAATGTTAAAGCTGATGTGACGCTGACTTGACGCGGTGTTAACTCATAACTTGAGTTACGGTACCAATGCTGACAAAAGTAAAATGGTTATGCCGGCGCCAATTTATGCAAAAAAAACAAAAAAACATTCTATAAGAATAAATTAGATACCGGGTCAACTTTGTTCTAATGACTATATGAAGCTAGACAGTAACAAGTACTAGAATAAATTGGATACCGGGTCAACTTTGTTCTAATGACTATATTAAGCTAGACAGTAACAACTCTGTTCAAAAAAAAAAACAAGTACAAGACATTTTTACAAGAAGTTAAAACGAAAATGACACAACTTTTGACTATGCATCTTCGTTTTCTTTGGCGTGCGGTTAAATATTCCACATGCATTTTTGTTGTGGAAAATATTGCAAGTTAATAATCATTGAGTCAAATTTGGCTCTTTTAAAAAATTTTCTGTCGTTGAAAGCGATCTCGGTTATACGCTATGTTTTGAAAACGTGGTTTTTTTTCGACCCGGTCGAGTCACCGGATTCAACTGGTTCGGACACTGGATTAACCTAATTTTCTATTAAAAAAAAAAAAAAAAAAGTTGGATTTCGAGAACCGAATTGACCCCGGTCACTTAAAACCCGGCGGGTCTACCCGTGTTTCGAGAATGAACTATATGAAATTGCCCCTTAAAAAGAAACATGAAAAAAACCAAAGTCGGTCAGGTTTCGAGAACCGGGTTGACCCGGGTCATTCAAAACCTGGCAGGTCTAGCTGATTCAACCTTTTTTTATGACCCGATTTTATATGATCCATTTTTTTTTTTGCTGGAACCGATTCAACCGGTTAACCTAGCCGGGTCGAGCTGGGTTTCAAAACATCAATTATACGACACCAACATGACGTACTATTTCTAGATTCCATAGTCCTATATATTAATTCACAAATTGTAATGTACATCAACACAAACAAATATACTTGTTAGAAAAATCGATCATTAGATTGATCGTTACATATAGAATACTAGAATGGCTTTTGTGTTGGGAAGATCGATCACTTATGTTCTCGTGGTCATTATTCTTTTGCATGAGTTATCTATCGCTGAAAAACGTATACTGTTCTCCGTCTCAAAATAAGTATTCACTTACGATTTTAGTTTGTATTAAAATCAGTGTCAACTATCACATTACAATCAACCAAAACAATTTTATCATACATTTCATATTGGTTAACGGTAGTTTTTTAAAACTGTGTGCCACTGTCAAAGTGTATAATTTTTTAGCGCATAAATTTTTTTAGTTTTTCTTTAGTAGCGAAGCTAATGTGTATCAATCTCTATGTGTTTACAGCTCCACATTATAGCTTCATGCATGAAGCAACAAAAGCTCCCAAGATTTCTTTCTACGACTACATAGTTATCGGGGGAGGCGCTGCTGGAATCCCAATAGCCACCACTTTATCTGCCAAGTACTCGGTTCTACTACTTGAACGTGGTGGATCGCCTTATATGAATACTAACATCACAAGTATATTCGGATTCGGTAACAACTTTGAGGATAACTCAGCAGATTCACCCTCTCAAAAGTTTACTTCAACAGAAGGTGTTATAAACACACGTGCACGAGTCTTGGGTGGTGGTACTTCTATCAATGCAGGATTTTACTCTCGCGGTGAAGCGCAGTTCAATAAAGAAGCTAGATTAACGGATGAAAAGTTGATCCTTCAGTCTTACGAATGGGTAGAAAAAGTAATGGCTTTTGAACCGGCGGAACAGAAGTGGCCGTCTGCAGTACGAGCTGCACTAGTTGAAGCTGGTGTAAAACCGGACAATGGGTTTACTTATGATCATATCATTGGGACTAAAGTTGGCGGTTCAATTTTTGATAATAATGGGACACGACATACGGCAGCAGACTTGCTACAATATGCCAACCCCAAAGGGTTATCTGTTCTTCTATACGCAACGGTTCACAAGATTTTATTTAAGACCAGAGGTATATATATAATATATGTACCATTTTTCGTTATATATTAGAAAATTTTATTATTTTTACATCGATTAAGTGTTATTTTTTGAACGTACAGGAAGATCAAGGCCATTGGCTTATGGAATAATGTTTAAGGATTCAATAGGAAATAAACACGTCGCATATCTAAACGGTGGGAAGAAGGATGAAATCATATTATCTGCTGGTGCACTTGGTAGCCCCCAACTTTTGATGTTGAGTGGCATAGGCCCAAGAAAGCAACTTGATGACCTTAAAATCAAAGTTGTGCTTGATCAACCTTTCATTGGTCAAGGCATGGCTGATAATCCGTTAAATGCTGTTTTTATACCATCACCCATTGCAGTTGATCCATCCGGAGTCCAAATAGCTGGTATCACACGGTTTGGTAGCTACATCGAGGCAACTGGTGGCGTTAACTTTGTCTATACAAAGTCTCCAAACTATCAGGGATTTTCTCCACAGGTAAAGCTTAAGATTGAAAACCAATAACAATTTTGAAGTTGAAAATCCTAATAGATTGGTTATTTGGCTTAAGAAACTTAGTAACATAATGACCAATTAATAAGTTTTATTTCAATGTTGTTTGCAGATGGGCGGGTTTATATTTGAGAAGATTAATGGCCCTTTATCTATGGGCGAGCTTAAGATTGAAAACCGTAATCCTGCTGAGAATCCATTAGTAACTTTTAACTACTTCAAGGAACCCAAAGATTTGAGGAAATGCGTAGAAGGGGTTAGGACCATTCTAAAAGCTGTTGAATCCAAAGCCTTCTCAAACTACAAGTATGCCAATATGACGGTCCAAGATATTATTAATATTAATATGAAACTACAAGGAGATGATCTTGTATCCGATAAAAAATCTCCATCCTTGGAACAATATTGCAAGGACACTAAAAGGACAATGTGGCATTATCACGGTGGTTGTCGTATTGGCAAAGTAGTTGACTATGAGTATAAGGTTGTTGGTTTAGATGCACTTCGAGTCATTGATGGATCAACTATACTTAACTCTCCTGGAACTAATCCTCAAGCAAGTGTTTTGATGCTAGGAAGGTAACTAATTTAGAAAGTGAAAGAAAATCTCCATCTTAACAAGTTAGTAAATCTTTAAAGTTAATTAACCAGCTCGTAAATGACTGTGATTTGGTTTGAATATGATGCAGGTACATGGGAGTTACAATACTAGGCCAACGGGTTGCAGATGACAAATCACAATAAGGACTCACTTTGGCATTCCAGTTTTGTTAAGAGATGTTATTCTTCTAAAATAAGGCCTTGTGTGTCTCAACATGACATAAATTTTTAGGAAATATTAATTTTCCAATTTTGTAGATGTATTTCTGCGATTATATAAATGTTTGTTCTAATATATAGACAAACAACCAAAGTGAAATAAATTCATATACGAAGCAATTTCATATTTTCTAATTCTAAGTTGCAAGTTTATATTTTCTCACACATATATGTTTTAAAAGCATAGCATTACATGCACTTAACATTACTTGTATCTATTAGTGAATAATTAGGCCCAAACCCGGTTTGTGGGTTTTGGGAATTAGGGTTTTACCATTATTGATATCCATTATTTATAATGGTAAAGCCCTAATTCCCAAAACCCACAAACCGGGCTTGAGCCTAATTATTCACTAATAGTATCACCTATGGCTATGTTTGGCAACGGGCTGGCTTATTGATGCTTGAGCTTTTAATATAAGTTGGCTTATAAAATAAGACTTGTTGGTCACGCAGACTTATGGAGGCTCTAGCCCGTAAAAAAGGGCTTACAGGGGCTTATAGCTAGTAAAATTACTTAAATACTCTTCAAAATATAATGGATTATTACTTAAAGCTGAAAAATATATGTGAATTTAATTTGATGTATTTTTATGCGATTTTACATTAATAAGTTTCAGCTCCAACTAATTTGTCAAATAGCTTTATAAAAATATAAATTTCAGCTTAACCTACCCATATTTTAAAATAGAAATAAGTTTGATACTCTTCCGAGTTTTAATATCGTAAGAACCAGACTGGAGTTATATATATTTAATATCAGATTGAGCTTCTGTTATTGAATACTTATAGGCCAGGGACGGAGCCAGAAAGAAAAATGACCGGGTGCACAAAATTTTTTTAACCGTAATATAATACAGTTAAAAGTGGATTAAAACGAAGATTTCATTCAAACGATAAATAAATGAACATATTACTTTCTATTTAGTGATTCTACAATCTCCCATAGCAAAAAAAAAACACTTACGTGCACCCTCATTTTTAATATTAATAAGTTCTTCTTTCTTTATAGCACAAGTTAAAGCGTCGTTAAAATAATCATCACGCATCCGCAAATCAGTTTTAATAATCTTCATTTTAGAAAAACATCTTTCAACCGTAGCGGTAGCAATAGACAAGACTAAAGCCACCTTTAATTAAGCACTACTTTTCATATATATTGTAATTAAGACAACAATAAAAATACCCCATGACAACTCAATTGGGGTACTATTCATATTCTAATATATTGTTGACTATCACTTAAACTTATTATCCTTATTTGTCTTAATAGAAATTGCATAGTTATTCACTTATTCTTATTGCCCTAAGCCCTTATTGATGATGTTAGACTATACGGAACCAACAAATTAGTCAAGATTTCATACAACCAAATTGGGGGCCGAATTGGAGATTTGTTTGTAACCTCAACTACATTACTCTTAAAACTTATAATATTNGACTTACGATGATGTTTCATCTTTGTGGTGTTGGCTAAATTTGGGTTTTGTAAATTGTTAGGATGATGAATAAACTTGTTCCATTAATAAACCTATTCATCTTTGGGCTTTTATGCTTTAATTTATTAAACTTGTTTCATCTTTGGTCTTTTACAAAATTTTATATTTATTTTTTATTTGTAAGTATACGAACTAATTAATATTAGAGACACATTTTAATGCACCGGGTGCATTTAAGATAAATTTAGGAAAAATCGATATTTTTTTCAAAACTAACACTATATCGAAAAAATCCATGGGGTGCACGTGCACCCGCGGGCACCCCCCGGGCTCCGTCCTTGTTATAGGCGCAAATGAGCAGTAACTATATCTAAATATTTTAGGCTCAAATGAGCTGTAAGCCTGTAACTATATCTAAACAGATGCCCCAACTAAAAAATGGGTGACTTTACACACCAAATTTTCATCAGTTTGTCTAAACCCAAAAGACAGTCTCATATCTTTAGGTGTTTGCAGAATGCAAGAAGCGAACCCTTTTGAAGATAACCAAGCTCGCTTCTTCTAAAATACATTTAACCCCCCGTAAAACAACTTGTCTGATCATTAAACTATTTGTATTTATTAGATCAATCTTACGTTTGCTCTTCTTCTTTACCACCAAATATTCTAGTTCATCACATTTTTAACTCAACTAACCCTTTTTGTATCATCTTGAGATTTAGTACGCCTGTGCATTTTTCTTATTCATCCAACGGCGTGAGCCTCAATAGCGTGATGACCTATTCCTTAGATGGAAACTTGATATTTAAAGAATTTTTTATTTATGTTGATCTCACCTCAATTACAAATAACAATGAAATACAACTATTATATCATAGATGTTGCAAAGATCCATCAGAGAACTAGATGCAGTTGGCGGTTATAGGTGTGTTATCTATCGTCACGTCAACTTGTACCATATAACATTCTTATAACACAAAACCAAAAACATGCCATCTCTAACAACCCTATTTCACACCACTAAAAAACCCTATAACTTAGGGATAGTTGTGCAACTATAAAATAGATGACATGTTATAAGAGCCAATTTTGCCTAAAATACGGCTATTTTTTATACACCTTGCACTATAAGCTGTAAATAGGTGTTAGACTACTCGTAATGGGTGACCGAACTCTCAGTCGGTCTACTGATTGCGAATGCGTTCCCCCTCCTCTTTTGTTTTTGTGTGGTTCGATCGGCTAGGCGACCGATCTTGACATTTTTTTTAAGCTTTGTTTTTGTGTGGTTCGATTGGCTACGCAACCGATCTTGACATTTTTTTCCCTTTAAATTACCGTTTGGTTTTATTTTTATTTTTATTTTCTCTTTTTTTTTAAAGGCATTATTATTTTTATTTATTTTTATTTTCTACTCTTTTTAAATCTTGTCGCAGGCTATTAAACGAGAAGAAAACTGAAAATACATATATTTTTTTTTACTATGAAAACGTATTTACATTTTAAGACTTTAAGGTTTGTTTTACTTGTCATTTTTTTTTTATAAATTAAAAAAGTTTATATTTTAAGTGACATTTTTTTAGTCTTTAAGTTTTTTTAGTGTTTTACTTGTCATTTGTCCATACCTTCTGTCAGAGTTCAAAGATTCCTCGTCCTAAAACATGTGAGGATTTGTTTTGTTATATCAAAAGTCGGTGGTTTTCATTTCATGTTTCTCTACACTTTTATCATCATGATTTTAACTACTGGCAAGTATTTATTTATTTTAGAAATAATTTAGAAAATAGTAAATAGATTATGTTATTATTACCGGCTATCATTCCAACTATTAGTGCGTGAAGTCCAAGCATTAACTAAAATACTAACGTGAGTGATTCGAACCGGGCATAATCATATTTTTTTGAACTTGGCATAATCATATTGATTCTTTCTTTTTTGTATGCAGATCGCTAGACCAGGTCCAATTAACCGTAGGCTTAATCTTTTCTAGTTAGAGACCAACGTCTTGGCTTTGATAGTGGCGGTATCCACTCATATGGCCCATGAACTGCTCGGAAAAGTTATGGCCGGGCTAGGTAGGGCAAGGCCGAATTGTTCGGGGTTCTCATCTTCTTTTACTTTCGAACTAACAATTTTTGTTATATGCCCATATATTCATAAATTAATTTTTGTTTGTGCATCTTTAGTTTCAAACATAATCCAAGCTAGCTTTATATTTCTCTGTCACACAAACATTTATATTGAGATTCAGATGCATTTTTGATTAATGTTTTGTGTTTCTGTTTTTTAAAGCAACACCTCAAGTGTAAACTCGAACTGTATAGTAATATAATTGAATGGTAGCAGGTTATAGTGTGTTTAAATTATAGGCCCAGCCAAAAGTGATATACTACTCGTGATTTTCCTTTCAACTAAAAATTATGTGACAATATATTGGTAGGTCACAACTTCAAATTCATAACGAGGTAAACTATCTTCTATCATACGGACATGGGACAGTTTGTTACCAGTTCTCTAGCTAAAATTATGGAGTCCTTTGTTTTTTTGAAAGGCAAAGATACATTAAAAAAAAAAAAGCCCAAAAGGGCAAAATCCAAATACGAAAAGCTCAAGCTACGAGGAAAAACCTGAGAACATAAACCCCCAAATGAACTACCAAGAAATAAAGATCAAGATATTAATGAATTACATGGGCTAAGGATCCAATTATTCCAAGCATGATTCTTTTTTGTAGAGCGATTTTTTTATCCAAAACAAGGAGGACCTCTGAAGGGAAGAAAAAATATCATCTTGTAAGATAGAGTCGATCTCAGACTCACTAGCATGAACTAATTTATTTCGCCATCTCCAAATGATCCAAATTATGTAGTCCTGGTTAGGCCAACGTAACCAGGATCTATACCCTATGAAACGCACGAGCTTCATGCCCATCATTTCATGAGAGGTTGTTGACCACTCTGATATCATGTATTTGTAGCAATCTCAAAGCCGAAAGCAATAGACTAATCGGGTATCCTTTCGGTTTAACCAAAAACTATAATTCAAGTTTTGTAACTTATGGCTTATAAGAGATTCAAAGAGTTGTGATATTTAGACCTAACAATGAGACCTACTAATAGACCTACAAATCATTTTTCTAACATAAATTTCTTTTGTATACCATTTCGTTTACGATTAGATAGTAATATATTACTTCATTATTAAAATTAAATAAATTAATAAATTAAAAGCGAAAAGAACCTACAACATAAAAAGTTAGTCAATTAATTTCTATTTTCAGTTTGACCTATCTTTCAAATCCTTAAACCATCATATCAACTAATTGTCTCTGGCTTTATGTAACTTTGTTTCATGACCACACCTTTATTAATATATCGATAATTACAAAAGGTGTGCTGACAATGAAGCAACTCAAATCTATTTCTAGATCATATGAAAAAGGATTAGGAACTATTTAATATGATTGTTGTCAAATAGTTTATGGTTTTGATTACCGAGAAACAGATTTTTGATAAAAGTGAAATGAAAGAAGCATTTTAGTTTTCTTTTCATATTTGGATGCTAAGGCTAAAAGGAGTGGCAGTCGTCACCGCCACATCAGCATTACCACAACTTTCTCTCTCCTCTCACTCAGTCGTCACCGTCACATCAACGTTACCACAACTTTCTCTCTCTTCTCACTTTCTCTCACTCTCTCTCGTCTTTCACCCGTTTTGTTCATCTTCCCCTCATCTTGAATTAAAATACCCACTTTATACCAACTAAATATCTCACACACACGTACAAAACAAATAAAAAACATTTACTTTTATAATGGCCTACAATTTTTGCTTTATCACTATACTGAGCTGGTCACCGTACACACAACAAAATTACCGTGACGAATGCTTCCATTTTTGTTGGTGGTGCGTGAACTTTGTACTTTGGTGAGTGGGTCACTCCCACTCCGGATAGTCTAAATTAAGTTGATGTCACAAGAAGTTATTACAAAGTTAATAAATGCGCAAATAGGCCCCTTAAATTTATAAATGTCCAAAACACCTCCCACAAGTTTACAAAATATTTAATTAGTCCTCAAATTTTATCACCAGATCCATTCCTAAGTCGATTGAAGGTTATGATGGATGAGACGCCAGGTAAGAAGAAAAATAATAAGGTACAACAATAACAACAATACCCAATCCCGCTAAAGCGAGGTATGGGGGATGTGAGATGTAGACAGTTACACAAAATACCCGAGGGTAAGAGATTGCTTTCAAAAAGACTTCTCACAAGTAAGTGGAATCAACACACACTTGAAGACCATAAATCCACTGGTTAAATAAGCGAATCCATGAGAATGTTGGAATCAATTACAACACAAAGTGGTAAAATCTTTGACTCTCCTTTTATTCCCATTAATGATGATCTTGCTAGTGTTTCTAAACAGGTTGCAGAGATGATGGTTAAAGTGGTTCAACCTTCAACCCATGAAACTATCATACACGTCACACAACCTAAGATGCATATGAAACACCGACTTCCAATTTATTACTGGTTGAACTTTTGAAAGAGTTTGGAAAGGATATCTTGGACATTGATATGATAGGAGATATTTTTTACTTTAAGCCTATAAGGGATGTTGAGGAGCTTGAAGGAAAACTCGCCAAAGACTCGTTTTCATCTTTTATAGAAGTAAGGGAAAGCTCAAATATCGTGGAAAGGAAGGAAGAATGGATGACATTCATCCGTCCTGATGAAACATTCACCCATATGAAGAAAAGTTTTTCTCAACTAATTCATCAACCACGCCGAAGAAGGTAAGGAGGGAAATGACAATTCCACCCAGGTATGAATTTGTAGCCTTATTTTTCCTCCCCGTAGTATTTACACCCTTATGGTCTTTATTGCTACTACCACCCGCACTTAACCTTAAGTGTGGTGAAGAACACACTTGTGTCTAGTAAATAAGGGTTGATTCAAGCTTGTGACTTGTTACAGAGGACCATGGAGGTCTGAGCTGATCTGATACCATATTGCAGAATGAGAGAAAGTGAGAAATTATAAAATGGAATTGTATTATTCAAGTGAAAAATAAAGAGTACATCAAGTATTTATGCTGTTACATCAAATGAGAAACTAAATTATCAAACTGTACAACTCTTATGCTATACTGTACAACTAGTAACTTGACACTTTCAGTAGANTGTAGCCTTATTTTTCCTCCCCGTAGTATTTACACCCTTATGGTCTTTATTGCTACTACCACCCGCACTTAACCTTAAGTGTGGTGAAGAACACACTTGTGTCTAGTAAATAAGGGTTGATTCAAGCTTGTGACTTAAACAAAAACAAGTGCTTCGTGGGAGGCACCCCATGCTTACCTTTTAATTTATGCTTTATTTTTATTTTGATTTTTAGGATTTTATGCTTGAGTTTTGTTTGCTTTGTCTTTGATTTAGGTTATTTTTATTTTTGTTTTTATTTATTATGTTATGATGATTTGATTTTGCTATTGATGTTTTGTCTATTTACCCCTCTAAGGCAGAGGACAGTTTGAGTCATGCTGGCAGTCAGTTCAACGAATTATTTTGAAGTCCTACATTTGTTTCTCTCATTTCTAGGATCATACCGAGCAAATCTTAAGGGATTTTTTTGTTTCTAATTCTATTTTCTATGCTTAATGATTATTTGATATTTGTACAATGAAGACATTGTACATCTTAAGTATGGGGAATGGAATTAGAAGTAGAACTCTACTTGTCCTTATTTTTTTTTATGAAAATTGTGATAATTTTAAAAATTTTGACATGTTTTTTGTAAACAACTAGTTGCATAGCCGCACATTTACCCTTTATTCCAATTTGTGAGGATCTGAGCCTATTTATCACACATTGTATTTGCTCTTTTTCTTCATTTCATTAAGGGTTCCAGTGGCTAGTAGTAGACTTTAGAACTTGACATTGTTCACACTTTGAAACCACCATAATGAGTATTACACTAGGGTAACTTAGTTTAATCGGTGTAGTTATCTTTGGAGGCAAGTTTGACGATTTTACCCAAATAGCTCATATTTTATGTATGTTTGTGTATATTAACTAACTATACTAGTTAGTTAATCTCCCCGGTAAAACCTTTTTGTTGCACTCATTTATATTGCAAGATACTCTTAGTAAAACCATTGTGAGCTATTCATGTTCATTTGTTAACCCAACATATGCTTTTTTTCATTTCATCTTTACACCTTACCCTACCTTATAGTTTGAATCCATTGGTTGGTTGCTATTTGTGCTGGAGTGTATTGGTTGTCAATTTTCAAGTTTTGTGTGACTTTTTGGTACTCCCTCCGTCCCAATTTATTTGTCCACCTTTGACTTTTTAAGTCTTTATTTCACAACTTTGACCTTAACTATTTTATTTTTTGTTATATAATACTTGATGTATAATATATAAATTGATTGGGTTTTAAATGTGTTTTCATTAGGTATACTTTTCATCAGGTATAATTTTCATCAACTATTATATAACAAAAACAAAAAAATTTCAGGTTAAAATTGAAAAAGAAAGACTTCGAAAGTCAAAAGTGGACAAGTAAATTGGGATAGAGGGAGTAATTCTTTACTAGTGAGAATATGTCCGGATTAGTACCATTTCATAGAAGATGAAGATTGATCACCTTTATGTTTTATATGTTTCTGGTGAATATTATAAGTGTGACCGTTATTCTAATGAAGAGAATATAAAGGAAAGGATACGATCGTAAATATAAAATAATAATAATAATAAAATAAAAAAAAGAATAAAAAAAAAAAAAGAAAACATTTACATATGGTATTCCTAAATTTGTTATTTGATTGAAGAAGTTGGTAGTTTATATACCAACTATGAACGATGTTGATGAGTAGTCAAGATAATGGAGTGTTTTACATTATTTATTTATGTGTGTTTCCGTGTCAAAGCATGTGTCATACAATGAAATTGAGTCTTGTTGGGTTTGTGGTTTGAAGTAGCCAGCAACATGGTTAGAATGTTTACACCAATTTGTTAAATACCCATATCTTTATATCCTATTCTTAACCCCAAAGCCTTAAGTGTTTTAACCCATTTGTCTTTTAAATTAGTTATGTCTGTGGAGAAGCGTATCTTTGTCAAGCGTATGAATAAGCAGCTGAGCGATTCAAAAAATGTTTACTCTTAGATTAGTTGAGTGATTGAGTGTTTTATTTCTTATGTCGCGAGGTGTTTGGTTATAAATATTATTGATTAGGTAATTGTAAAAGTAATATCTTCTTATTCCGTATTTAAGGATATCTTTCATAATTAAGATCGAGAGTACTTGAAGACAAATAGAAGCTAAGTGAGGGGAAATTTGATATCAACAAATAAATACATATTTTGGATATCATTATCCCACATTTATTGCTCTTAATCATTATATTTATTTCAAACTTGATAATTAATAGGTATCTATTTGTATTATAGTTTGAAAATGGAGCAATTGACGAGAAGACACGGAAATTGGCATGACTTGAAGGAAAGTCAAGTAATCAGAATTGGATGAAGAATCGAGGTGGAAATTACATGAAGATTTCGAGTCCATTGATGGATTTGGAAGGTGAACTACATGAGGAAGGATAAACTTGTGATTAGAAGTTGATTATGGAAGGTTCGTAAAAGAATCAAGTGAAGAAACGAAGCCAAGAGATGAAATCAAATTTACGTGATTTCCTTAGTGTTAGCCTCGCTTTTTTATAAAGATAACGTCACACAAGTGAAATGGACTAGATATGTAGTAAGTCGCACCCATAGGGACTACTTATGTACATTAGGCAAACATGTAGTGTGATGAGCCTATAAATATCCCTTATGACTCTCCTTGAGGGGTGTGGGAAATTGTGTGTGTAAACATCATATTGTCATTTTAATATAAATCCTTTTCTCCACCTTTCTCTCTCTACTTTCTCTCTCTAGAATAATCATGTATTTCGATCAACCGCGACCTCTGAAACGTGTTTCTTGGTAATAACAAGTGGCATAAGAGCTAACCAGGGGCGAATCGTGGTGTTTTGTGGTGAAAATTTGTGTTTTTTGGTGTTTTTTCTCGGAAAAGTACGTCTTTTATCGAGTAAGAATAAAGAATGCCGAGTAAGGGCTGGGTTTATCGAGTAAGACATCGAGTAAACCTGTTGTTTATCGAGTAAGGGTTCTGTTTATCGAGTAAGCTCCTCTTTTGTCGAGTAAGGTTTTATTTGTGGCGAGTTAGCCCTATCCTTATCGTTTATCGAGTAAGGAACTATAGTTTATCGACTAAGGGAAAACTATATCTCGTTAAACTTACATTTATCGAGTTAGTCAAGTCTTATCGAGTAAGCACAAGCTTTACCGAGTAACCAAAACCTTTACCGAGTAACCAAACCTTATTGAGTTAGAACCATGTACCGAGTAAGCATTATCGAGTAAGCTTTATCAAGTAAAGATGTTTATCGAGTAAGGGTGTTTATTAAGTAAGGGTGATTACCGAGTCAGCAACACTTATCGAGTAAGGCAACACTTATCGAGTAAGGGATTTTCCGAGTAAGGAGTGATGTTTTAGAAATTCAAGGGTTTTTTTTTACCGAGCATCAAGGAGTGAAATTCTTTTGAGTTTCTTAAGGTTTCGTCGAATACCTAACATACAAAACCCTAGTTTTCAAAACCCTAACACACAGGGGTATCTAAAGAATTAGGACATATCACAAACTAACCATGACACCAAACACACATATGATATTATTGGTCTACATCTTATAGAACATGATTCATTTCATTGTTTCATCATCTTAGTACCAATTTATCTCACTTCAAATCACACCACGTATAGCTTAAAAGATCCTGATCAAAAATCACACTCAAATGAAAACGGCTAGTATCTGATGTTCGTGATTATTGGGATAATTCTTTATCAGTTATCTGGGTTTAAAGTTCATTTCAAGGGCACGTGTACTTATTTATCTCAAAGTCTAGGGTGGATGGATGCATGACTTTCGAAGATACTTGTTTGGGCATTCACTGGTAATGATAGTGATTAAGACTTGGATTATCTAGTTATATCTGATGAAAGGAGTTACGTTGTAGTGCTCACAGTATAGCTATCACTTTAAGGAGTTACGTTGTATTACTAAGTGTCACACGAAGTTGTGGATAGTCCAAGAAGTGGATATTTCATATACTGTTTGTTGGTTTGGGTATATGGCACTACCTATGCTTAAAGGAGTTACATTGTAGTGCTCAGTATAGGCTCTTAGTCACATAATCGTACAAGATTAAGTCACGTATCTAAGGGATGTTTACTTCATTTTCAGATTGGTTATATTGGGTTGCTTCTCTAGTCAGTGGTCATTTAATAGTTGGTTGGAATTTGAAGAGGTCGCTTGTATGTTGAAGGGAAGAGATGAGATTGTAGAAAAAGAGAGTTATATCTTATCGACATATTCTCACAGAATTATGCTGTCATGGCTTATATATTGCATCAGAAGGGTAAAGTAAAGGTAATTTACGGTGTGTACACAAGATTATGATGATTTCGATAACTCGCAACCATCTGGAGGGAGAAGAACATGCCGAGAGAAGTAGTGTTTTGTCTTCAGTAAGTTGGTTGATCGAGGGAACTATGCTTAATACCAAAAAAGTACCATGAAATACCAAGTATGTGTACATCGGGGCTTATTACCAACTTCGATGCAATACTATGTGANAGGTAATTTACGGTGTGTACACAAGATTATGATGATTTCGATAACTCGCAACCATCTGGAGGGAGAAGAACATGCCGAGAGAAGTAGTGTTTTGTCTTCAGTAAGTTGGTTGATCGAGGGAACTATGCTTAATACCAAAAAAGTACCATGAAATACCAAGTATGTGTACATCGGGGCTTATTACCAACTTCGATGCAATACTATGTGAGTTATGTTGTTATGATGCTCCCCGAACGACAACCATTGTGCTACACATTAGAGTCTACTTTATCCGCTGCGTGATAAAAGAAGGGTTGTTAGTTCAGGAGGGAGCATAAGTAAGAAAAAAGGCTCACTAGTTAGGAGGGAGTAATAACCTAACTAGACCATTACAGTTGAAGTTCAGAGATTTGTAAATCAGTGCCGTCAGTGCCAAAGATCAAATGCCGAGATCGTCGGATGAGAGAACTTCAACTCTGCGCTTCAGCAACGTCAACATAGTTTACTATTGTTGTAATTTACATTGTTTATGTATTTATAGGTCTCATTGTAACCATTCACGTGTGACGATATCTTGGAGGGAGATTGTTAGCCTCGCTTTTTTATAAAGATAACGTCACACAAGTGAAATAGACTATACCCCTCATGACTCTCCATGAGCGGTGTGGGACATTGTGTAAGCTTCATTTCATTTATTCATTTATAATAAACACCTTTTTTTCACCTTTCTCTCTCTACTTTCTCTCTCTAGAATAATGGTGTATTTCGATCAACCTCGACCTCCCGAAGGTGTTTCTTGCTTATAACACTTAGAATATGCATTAGTATGTAATAACTCCTTCATCCGAACTCCGATTTAGTTGATTCCAAAGGCTAGGAAAGGGGAAAAAGGAAATCTTCAATGAGAGAGTGGATATGACGCATCCATTTAGTAGATATGCCGTGTCCATGACGGGTTTGTAGAACCTTACAGATATAGCCTTAAATGATTTAGGGTTATTTATCCCTTGCTTCAGTCGATTCTTATGGATTCTCCACAGAAAATTATCACCATTGAAGACCTCCATCATAAAATAAAAGATCCTCAATCATCATAACATTTGTAAGTCATTCTGTTTGCACATCGAATTCATCATGATTTCTTTATGTTTATCATTTTACATACAATTGTTTATGTTTACAGAGATCATCGGCTAATACCCTGTGTGTTAGACTAGTTATGAACTTACTTGTTATTTGACTTGATTTACTAGTTTTAATGAATTCCCTTTTAGATAATTGTTGAGTTTATTCATAATTACTTTCGTCTATGTATGATATGAAGTTATCCATAAGATGAGCTTTGAATATCCAGTAATTTTACATTGGTATTCATACATTTAGACGTCTCGCGTAAGCGTGATTAGAAATACCCAAACGTCACTAGTTGGATAAACGTTTGTTGGCTTATTAGGTTAATGTAGCTAGTTGTAAATACTAAGTTAACAAATGACTAGATAGTAAATAGGATTAGTTTAGCATCATGAATCTTAAAGATTAGTTGAGGACCTAATAAGTGTAGATTAGTCCATTATTACCCTTCCAATTGGCTACTAATAGACATATGGGCTAGGAATCTAGCTACATGCACTAGGCCTAATCTATATAAGATTAGTAATAGGGAAGACATTAAGACATTATACAGGTTAATCAAGTGATTGATACATGTAGGGAATTAACTAGGTTAGCTTCTTCTTCTTTTATTGATTTTCATCCATTTCGTTATCTGCTACTTCATTATTTGTTACTAGCAAGGTACCCACGCGTTGCGGCGGTGGGTACCCTGAACTAAATTTTTCTGATGAATCATGTATTATAATTTATTATATTTTTTTTTGACAATAAATTTACGGATATCAAAAATTTCATGTGACGTGTTTCAACTATTTAACCAGTGACAATGTTTTTTTATTATACAATTGTGAAAATAAATATTTTATTGTGAAACCGACAAATCGAGCCGACCCGCGCTATCCGAAACAGCAAAAAAATTATAACTAAAAAATCGAATCTGAAACCAGAAATCAGATAAACCCTCTTATCGCGGTTCGATTTCGGTTTTTAATTTAAATACCAGCGTGTTTTATATACATGTAGTTTTAAATAAATGCTGGATTAGAAATATGTGCAGTAGAATAAAATATAGAGAAAAATATTTTGTAATTTTAGCTTTTTTGTTTGTATTTCTTAAATTGTTGTTTTTTTGTTTGAATAATTTGTATAATATGTTTTAGCATTTGTATTATTAACATTTAATGCTGGAATTGTGTTTAACTTGGTTGTATAATATGTTTGATAATTTGTATTTCTTATGTAAGGGTGTTTTAATAACTGTATTAATTGTATTTGTTGACCAGTTTATTTAGGTATGTAATTGTGCAAAAGTTAATGTTATATAACACTTTATAACATGTATTACTTGTCATTTTCCTTTATACTATAAGCTTTAGGGTGGTGGCAATGGTGGGTTTGTGGGCTGGCGGTATCACCAAACCGCCGGTGAACACCGCCGCCACCCCAGCGGTTTGGTTGGGAGGTATGGTCCAGCGGCAATTCATGCCTCGGAGGGATGAAGTGTACTTTGCAATTTTTTGACCGTTGGGAGCTAGAAAAAAAAAAAAAAAAAAAAAAAAAAAAAAAAAAAAAAAAAACATTTTTACTGAGGTAGGTTGGGAGGTATGAAAAAAGTATGGTTGCCACTAAAAAAGTGTTTGAAGGTGTGAAAAAAGTATAAATGAGTTGGAAAGATATTATTGGTGAGTTGGGAGGTATGAGAATTTTTGGGAGGCATGATTGACACCACCCTTATGACATATAGTATAGATTTACTTTTAATCTTGAAATTGTGTTGGTGTCTCAGATCGAAGACCCCACAATCTTATGTTTATTGTTCTTTAGTTTATCAAGTTTGTACTATACGATCGGGCATACTGTCCGTGAATGTTAGTCTTACTTGTTGAGTCGTTCTATAAATATTAAAATAAGATTTAACACATAAATAGCTCATTCCTTTTTGAAAACTTAATTCGGCCCTTTTTAATAAAAAGAATGTTAGTCCTTTTTAATAAAAAGAATGAATTAAAGAAGGAGAAATGCTGCACCCACTCAAATTTTACAAAAACAAAATCCACACAACGACATGGATGTATATGATTGGGTTAATTAAAGAGAAGAGAAAGAATATAAGAGTGAAACCACCAATGATAAACATCAATGTCATTGTGTGGGTTTTGTTTTCGTAAAATTTGAGCGGGTGTACCATTCCTCCTAAAGAAAGGAAGTGATTGGCACACTCCTATTTTTTATTGAGACACTTCACTGTACAAGCAGTTAAAGCAATTATACTTAAAATACAATTGTTTAATGCACGCTATGAATGTCCCAATAAAAATTAAGAGTGTGTCAATTACTTACCAGAATGATTCAAGCTACTGTATTTGTTTTCAGTAAAGGTGTGAGGTGATTTAGATGGAATCTTAATTTGGCCCTTTTTTCTGTTATTTGTTTGATACTATGATTATTAGCAATTGTTACGAGGAAAAACAACAGGCGCGCG
Organism: Artemisia annua; assembly: GCA_014162995.1. Classification (NCBI taxonomy): domain Eukaryota; kingdom Viridiplantae; phylum Streptophyta; class Magnoliopsida; order Asterales; family Asteraceae; genus Artemisia; species Artemisia annua. The sequence goes on from LBNU01007405.1 coordinate 56,084, forward strand.
CAACCATGATCATCATCACTTAAGAGACTATCATTCTTTAATTTTGTTTAATTTGGTACACAAAGATTCATTAGTGATCATTCAAATTTGACACGGTACATGTTTTTCCTTTTTATTCAATAATACTGTAACTGCACTAGTGCATTTAAACATTACAATAATATTTTCTATTACAATATATTATGTTATCCTATTTATTTATTTATTTTGGTATAAAAGTGAACACATATGCTATTGACAACAATTTTTACAACCAAAACAAAAACATAAATTATTAGACAACCTACAGAATCAACAACATATAATGACTACATTTCGTACTAATGGTAACACTTATCCTCAAATAACGGTATATCCACTCGCTAAATGTAGACGCACTGATAGGCATCATCAAGGTATATGCACCATTACATCATTATTAAAGGATCTAAAGGGTTGACAACATTTCCCTTTCACTCGCATATCCGAAACCTAGAAACTTGCAGCATCATCCTCACAAGCATAGAATTGAAATACAGACAATAATCAACCATCGTCAACTGCAATAGAATCCTCCAATATGATATTCCAGCCTATCCTCCAATGTCAATGCAAGACTAGGACAAAGAAGTATCATCTTTCATAATATTCCAGCCATATAAATTTACAATTCCAAGAATCAAGATATTCTATGACAGATAACTAGAATCCCTCAGCATCATTATCTGCAGCAAAGCTTAGTGTAATCATCTTCATCAAGCTTCTAGCGATAATAACGGGCTGCTAACATTTTTTTTTTTTTTTTTTTTTTTTTTTAATAGGGTTTTTCTAAC
>LBNU01007405.1:64677-75037 GCA_014162995.1 Artemisia annua
TTTTTTTTTTTTTTTTTTTTTTTTTTTTTTTTTTTTTTTTAGTTATTTGTTTAGAATGAAATAAATTTAATTTGTTTAAAAATTGAAATGAATAAAAAAATAAAGGTTTAAGTGGTGGGGCCCAAATGAAGAAGTTGAGGTTAGTTGTTTAGTGAGGAAGAGGTTAATTGTGAAGAGGTGTTGGGTGATGTGGCACACGTTGGGCCCGAATGAAGAGGATAAGTTCTTCATCCACACCTTGTGCTCTAAGTTACTAAATTTGCTTTATAGTGTCGTCAACAGTATTGCAATTATAGCGTGATGTAAATATATTTTTTGGCAATGCATGTAAACTTAAATATATGCAAAGTGTATTGTTATACCTACCCCTTACACCTTCCACCCTTTACACATTGTATTAACAGAACAAGTCAGTTTTTCATTTTTGTTTCGTAATTTTTATCTTTTATTAATGTTGACTTGTTAAACTATACATTTTACGTTTAACATTCTTTCGGAAGTTTTACCAATTTTATTAGTAGGACAAGATAATTTTTAATGGTTTTCAGCTTTGTATTTTTTGTGTTTGACTTTTTTTGACTTATCAAACTTTATGTTTTATGTTTCATATTTTTTATTTCACACTTTTACAATAAAAAAAATTTATAAGAAAAAAATTAGGAAAAGTAAAAAAATTTAAAGAAGATATTACAATCATTTTAGGATGATAGCTATAACTAATGTGAGATGATTTACACATTTTTTGTTTTTTATTTGCACAGTCTAATTTGTAAAATAAGCAATTGTACATTTATTACTCCATCTATTTCAAAATTATTGTCAGAAGACAAAAAGGACAACGTTTAATAAAAGTTCGACTAATATAATTTTCAACCACCTAAATACAATATTCTTCTATCAACTTCTTTTTTCGTTACTTAAAAAAGAAATTGGACAATTATTTTAAGATATCTTAAAAAAATATATATATAGACTATAATTTTAGGCAAATGATATTGCCACATAGCAAATTACTACATACACATAAATATCATGCATAAGGACAAAATATTTTTTGTCCTTATGCATGATATTTATGTGTATGTAGTAATTTGCTATGTGGAATTATCAACCCCTATAATTTTACGCTGATTGATCAAGTTGTATATGCTGCGAATATATAATTAGATTAATATGATGTCCCTCTTTATTTGTCACTTGTACACGAAGACTGTGCTATGCTTTTTCAGGGGCCGAGGTTCCATTGTTGCCAAATCCCTATATTACCCTTTGTTTCATCGAAACCTTCCCTTCATGTTTCTAGTTACCTACATAGCACATTTGCTTCTGTTTCAAAACTTTTGCTTTTAGTAATTATTTTTGTTGCTAACTAACCAACCAAACAACCACTTAACGGTGGCCTAATGATAAAAGGGTTTGTGACTATCACTCTAAAATGTGTGAGGTCTCAAGTTCAATTCCTGATAGGTGCAACCAACCTTAAGTGGCCACGCCAACCTCTTGAAAATGGAGGGCTTCATATGGTTTGAGTCTGTGTGGCGGCCAAAACTTCGGAAACCATGGTTATCAAAAAAAAAAAAAAAAAAAAAAAAAAAAGTAACCATACTACTATCGCTGTGTCATGTAATCCTAAATCTAGTGGCTTATGTTTAGTGATTCTTTAGCATTTATTCAAGTTAAAATTCACTTGCAGTTTTATAAGCATAATTTCTATGCACTTAGTTTAGTTGTTTTCCGAAGAAATGACTTTCGTCAAAGTGGGGGAGACTCTTTTAAATCGACAGTGTAAAGTCTAAACATTGTTTTCACATAACCTATAAACATTGACAACTAATCCACTAAACATTTTGCAAAAGGACAACTAAGCAACTACGGAGTATAAACGGTTTGCAAAAGTTTTGTTGCGTGATGCGCTAATCGCTAGCTGTGATATGTCTAAGTGATAGTTTTAGCATGCTTCAGTCTAATAGACAAATGTCCGAACATATAAAGAGACACGCTAAAAATCAATGGCCGGATTTTAACTAATGATATTGAACAAACCAATACTACGCGGAGTATTAATTAAACTCATCGACTTTTTCACAATAGTACTTAATGTCCATTTATAAAATCGTACTTCAAAAATACAAAGCCTACCTAACACCCCGTTCACCAATTCAAGCAATCTAAGAAAAATGCCATGTACAAAATATTATACTATCGAACTATGACACTTCAAACACAACGGATATACCTCATGTATATATACTTATTTGGACTTGATTATATAACCACTTGAGTGAGTCGCATCTTATATAACTTGCAATGGCGGCGATTAACATGTGCAAGTGGTGCAACCGCACATGGCCCCTCGTTGTAAAGGGCATCCAATTTAGTATACATCCATTAATATATATAGTTTTATACATTTCTAAGTATATAATGTTTTGTATTTTTAGTATCTTTGTTAAATATTACTCTCTCCGTCCCAAAATAAGTGTCCAGTTTGACTTTTCAGAGTCAAACTGGTTCAACTTTAACCTTAAATATTTTTTCTTGTGTTATATAATACTTGATGAAAAATTATACCAATGGAAAATACACTTAAAACCAAATCCATTCATATATTTTGCATCAAATATTATACAACACCCGCAAAAATAAATAAGGTCAAAGTTGCATCAGTTTGACTCTGAAAAGTCAAACTGGACACTTATTTTGGGACGGAGGGAGTATCAAAGTTGAATTTTTAGTGTGTTTGGGTAATATCAAAGAACTTTTTATTTTCAAAAATAGTTAAACTTTTCGTGATTTATAGAGGACTCATTCGTGATTTCGCATCGGGCCACCCAGAATCAATGGGACGGCCCTAATCACTTGTATACCGTTACAAGGGCTTGGTGTCCATTTAACAAGCTACCCCTATATTTTTTCAACGAGGAAGAAGTGTCTTTCTTGTTACATCGGGATTACTCGTAACTTGCGTTATGTAAAGATGAACATTGTGCAATTAGTAAGTTTATTTGCCTCACGCCTTTCGTCAGGTTTCAAAATCGTTATTTCAATATAACAGGTTTGTTGGTGGATATTTGCCAGTAGGGTTAAGATAATCAATGTAGCCGGATGTTATTTAAAATCGTGCTATCACTTTCCAAAAAAAAACTATTCGACCCTAATGTCTGGGTATCACATATATCTCGTTGGAATAAGACTAAGTGTAAATGTTCTTAGTTTAGGCAGTGTGTTCCTATTTATAGGAAACTCAAAGCCTAATAATGAAATTATGATAACTAATCGACCCATTACTTACATCATAATGTTCCTCCATTATAGGGATTAGTGGTTACACGACTAATTAAACGTGGTCATTAAGTTGCAGTTATAACAGTCTTCAATAAGTCGAAGTTGTTACAAGTTAGTTTGAATTCAATACAACATATTTACTCGCTGATGAGCTTGACCCCTAAGAGGGTTCACTCACTAAAGAGATGAACCCTCTGTTGACATTCCTCCCTGATGATATCATTCAAAGTCCTACTCAGCAATGAGTATGAAGCTGAACTCATCAGCCTGATGGATACCATTTAGGGTGTTACTCATTGAAGAGAAAGTCGACTAAACTTAATTAGCTACTTGAATTCCACTATACCACTATCAGATTCAGGGTGGTTCACAGACATGATGGGTGTACTCTCTGATGAGGTGTAATTTCATATGATTTTAAAGGGTCATTTATCCTCTACTCATACATATTTGATCATATATTTCCCTAAATTGCTTCTTTTCAAGTTTTAGGTACTTGTGAGAAAAATACTATAAAAAAACAAGTTTTTGGCAAGAATGAAGAAAAACGACAATTCGACGTGACAAGGTCACGTGACGGCCTCCCAACTACAGCACGACGCTGTTACCTCGTACTTAACGGGTCAATGGCTGAAGACGGCTTACCAAGACGGCGTCAGAAGGCATCTGACGGCATCACAATTCAAACGTGAAGCCGTTACAACTAAGTCGGTGCAATATCAAAACCCTAAGTATCGGTGAGCTGACGGCGTCACAATCATAACGTGGCACTGTCACAACCTGAATTCTATTTATACAAACGCTTTGTTTTTATTATTGAATGTGCAACTTTAGAGGAACGACTACCACCGAACCCTAGTCGATTTTTATAGCTTTTGTAGGCCTTTTTGGCCCTTGAACACCTCATATATTATTGAGATAAGTTATTCAATCAATCATTCAATCATGTTTATGCGTTATTGTGTGCTTTGTTTATTTGATTCTTTTTTTATTGTTATGCTAGGCTAAATAATTAGTATTTAATGAGGATTGCATAAAATCTAGCTATTTATTACTTGTTTATTGTCTCTTGTCAATGGTGTATACGTTAAGAGTTGGAAAACTGGTTACGATCCTATATGGGTAGCTTGAACATCCACTAAAACATGTCCAAGTAGTACTTATGACTTAAGGATTAATTGAGTAGGGTAATTATTGCGTGATTTAGTTATTGGGGAGGATATTGACATTCAGACAGGCGTCATCCATTTAGGCTAGTCCATAGACATGGGATTGACCAACTCGCAATGGATAATAAGGAAAACTCTGCATTGCATTAGACAAGTAAGTGACATTCGGTCAACATTGTGAGAAAATAAATAGGGAGTAATAAAATTCTAGGTAAATATGTTTTCCCTCTTTTAAGAAATTCGCCACCACTTTTACTTTTTTTTTTATTTAATTTCCTTGCTGTTAGCATTTAAGAATTATAGAAAAGTGATGGTCATTCTCATATTTGTAATATAGTGTGTCTTGTGTTAGAAATAGTTATAAGAATTAATATTGGGCGTTGGACTTGTTAATCTAATAGGTTAAGAGTTATGATAAAAGCCTTGTAATATGTTAAGTAAAACAAGTCCAAGCCCAAGCCCATAGAAAACTCATCCTTCCTTTTTATGGAAGTATAAAAGGCATCCTCCTTCTCATTTGGAGGGTGTGCTTGTGNAATAGTTATAAGAATTAATATTGGGCGTTGGACTTGTTAATCTAATAGGTTAAGAGTTATGATAAAAGCCTTGTAATATGTTAAGTAAAACAAGTCCAAGCCCAAGCCCATAGAAAACTCATCCTTCCTTTTTATGGAAGTATAAAAGGCATCCTCCTTCTCATTTGGAGGGTGTGCTTGTGTGTGTAAGTGTGTGTGTTTTTATGAATGAATAATGTTCTACTTTTTCTCTCTACTTTCTCTCTCTAAAATACACATCATACAAGTCATCAAAGATTAGAGATTTAAGTGGCTTTCGTATACTTCAGTACGAAACCCTGGCTTCAATGTTGACTTCTGATTATTTCAGATCAGAACTCGAACGTTCAAAACCGAAATTCTTTTCAAAAAGTTCGAGTATAAACAAACGAAAAGATTTCAAGAAAAAACTCGTTTACAAAAAAGACTTGTGTACATTTCAGTACATAACTCGCATTTCAAAAAGAAAACTCCCTCCAAAACCCGTAAAATTGATTTTAAACTCTATGTTTAAAAATATGCTTTCTTTAAGGAGGAGTATAAAAATCAAAAGTAAACTGTTCCGATTTCATGCAAAAACAAATCCGTCTATCTCTCCAAAAGCTTTTTCTATTAATCAGTTGATACCAAAAATATCACGATATACTATTTTTGAGGGGGAGAAGACGTGATTAAAATGTGATCAAAAATGTTGAAAGATTGTGGCAGAATCTCGAATGAGCTCGACTCAGATTTAACCCTCGAATTGACGAGACACAAAAGTTAGTATTCGAAAGGATTTATACGAGTAGAAATTACCGTTTCGAGAAACTCTTCTTAGATCCATACTTTGACGGGTCTAATTTCCTTACTAAGGAATGTTAACAACTTCAAGTTAGTTATTAGGGCTAGTTATCACCTAAAAGCTGATAATGGATCCCTTTAACTAAGCAATGTAAACGTGTCCCTCGGGTATATGTCTATTAAGAATGGATCAATTCAAAAAGTGCTTACTCCTCACGCATGTGCAAATTTCCGAAATAATACATAAGCACAAGTGAAGGGGGAGTCCTTCAAATGAAATCAAAACTCTCAAAGTGTTAACAAAAATGTTTCATTATCATAAACACTTTGAGAAGATTTTCAAATGTTTGGTTTGACGACAACAATAGGATAGTCATGAAGTTATAAGGTGACTAAGGTTAGGAAAAAACCGTCCTATGATCCGCCAGATCCGTAAGGATCTACCCAAGGACAATTCCAGTAGAATAGAATTAGAAGTCCTTAAGTATGATTGAAAAAAAAGGAGTAAATGAGAAAGGAGAAAGAAGGGGTTGAAGAATTAAAAAGAAAAGCAAATGAAAGGGTGAAAAGAAATAGCCCTCCATATGTTCAACCTTAGGGCAGGCACCGGGTTCAACTCATATGCTACTGGTTGTTAGTTAGGTGACACCGGTATTGAAGACAAGACGTCATGGACCCAGTGACGCACCGCACTAAACCTTCTAGCCACTCAGGTATCTCTCAAAAGATACTTGTTTCATTCTCATGGAGAACCTTACATAATCTATTGACCGCTCACTAAGAATGTGTTGAGATTGAAAAGGAGGTACTCTGCTCCACACCTCCGACGACCAAAATGTGCACTTATTGAGTCTAGAGCCCCGAGATTACATCGAAGACTCTTAGGAACACTTAACATTTCTACATTGGTGGTTCTACCAGAACATTTATGAGAGGATTCACACTTGTGATTCTCAGTGATTGAATGAAAATTCCTGCCAGGGTCAACATCAAACAGCCCTGACAGCAGGTCACTTCGGTAATTCTTTATGGGTTACGCTTAGTGTACACAATCGTGGGTGATCTCCAGGGACTCACCCAATCTTTGATTTACTTCGGTAGATCTTGTAAGCTATCCCGAGGGTATCCGATTTGGGAACGGCCTTGGTAAGGGTTAAAAGGAGTCTTCACACTATGCTGTTGACGATCTCTAATTCCGAACCTGTAAATACCGGATGATTTATTGCTAACTATTTTATGCAGGTACAACCACCACACTAGTTTCCACATGCTCATACATACATCACAAAGTCAAAGGAAAGTTCTCACAAAGATCAAAGGATAGCAACAGTCAAAGAAAGATTCTACGCCAAAAAGAAGAATCTACAAAGTAAAGTGACAAAGATCAAAGTGAAAGAACGGGAACAACAAATGTATGTATGACAAAGACTAAAGANAATACCGGATGATTTATTGCTAACTATTTTATGCAGGTACAACCACCACACTAGTTTCCACATGCTCATACATACATCACAAAGTCAAAGGAAAGTTCTCACAAAGATCAAAGGATAGCAACAGTCAAAGAAAGATTCTACGCCAAAAAGAAGAATCTACAAAGTAAAGTGACAAAGATCAAAGTGAAAGAACGGGAACAACAAATGTATGTATGACAAAGACTAAAGACGTATGAGCATGTTGGAAAGACGTTTAACCTTCAAAGACACAGATGTGACGAAAGGCAGATGACACCGAATCACCACCACAACAACAAAGAATAAAGAAAAGACGTTCATCTACGATCACAAAGCATGAAGGAACACAGACTAATGACTATTCTACAACGACACACAAAAGTTCAAAGACAAAGACGACAAAGACCAAATCACGTGGAGCATCATTCGAATGACCACCCCTTAGGGGGAGATTTTTAGCATTTAAGAATTAGAGAAAAGTGATGGTCATTCTCGTATTTGTAATATAGTGTGTCGAGTGTTAGAAATAGTCATAGGAATTAATATTGGGCGTTGGACTTGTTAATCTAATAGGTTAAGAGTTATGATAAAAGCCTTGTAATATGTTAAGTAAAACAAGTCCAAGCCCAAGCCCAAGCCCATAAAAAGCCCATCCTTCCTTTGTATAAAAGGCATCCTCCTTCTCATTTGGAGGGTGTGCTTGTGTGTGTAAGTGTGTGTGTTTTTATGAATGAATAATGTTCTAGTTTCTCTCTTTACTTTCTCTCTCTAAAATACACATCATACAAGTCACCAAAGATTAGAGATTTAAGTTGTTCTACGGTCCTACACTTGCAATTTACTTTAGTTGTTAAAATCAACCTCTCTCAAACCCCGGATTTTTACTTGCTTCAAATAAACTACAAAAATACCAAAAATAATATTACCTCAACTATTAAACTTATATCGACATACTCTTCGAACCTACCTCACTATTCCTCAAGAGAACGATCAATCCCCCAAGTTTTGCCTATAATATAGTACAACGGTTAGGTATTCTGCTTGGGATGATTGTAAAACTTCGGTGTTGCAATCCGCTGCATCAAGTTTTTGGCGTCGTTGCTGGGGAATAGTCTGTTTAGGTCTAGTTCACATGATTCCTATCGAGTGAACATTTTCTTTTTTTTTTATAGCTTTCTTTAGTCTATCTTTTCTTTGTTCGTAAAACCTTTCAATTAACTCTTCAGTTCGCCATTATTGATAACACGAATCACCAAACATTTTGCCCCGATCATCTATCTGATGATATGAACCTTTCACTTACCTATAGGAAAAATGAGAACCCACCAGAACCATTGTGTGACCAAATTATTCAAGAAATAAATGAATTTTATGAATTTTCTAAAATGATTGATAAGTGCCTTGAGGACGCAAATAGTGTTTTACCCATCGTCCTACTTGCGATGACCTTTCGAATTTAGAAGAGGAATTAGAGGACGGTGAAATTGTGGATGTAGATGTAGAAGAGGAAGAGGATAATGAGTTAGATTATGAGGCTTTTAAGAACTTATTCCCTACCAAAGAGGAGTTAGCTTATCATAAGTACATATCAAATGACTCTCGCCCCTCTTTTATAAGAAGAATTCCTAAGGTTAATAAGGGTAGTCGTGAAAACATTAGGATTCCTTGCATGATTAGTTATTTAGATATAGATAAAGCTTACATTGATTTAGAATCCTTGATAAATGTAATGTATAGGCTTTACTATAATTGGATCATGATAGAGCAATTAGAACCTAGGAAAGATCCTAATGATCTCGAGCGTCTGTGCGACTTTGTTGGGAGAGTTAGAGGTTTGCATGTTTTCGTAAGAAAGTTTACCTATTTGTGTAACTTTATGATTTTGGAAGATGTTGGGAGCATTATACATACCCAATTGTCCGAGGTTGTATTAGGAAAACCATTTGTAGAAACATCCAAGTTGGCCTATGATCAATTTGAAGGTACAATTTAATTGACAGATGAAATAGATGAAGTCACTTTTAGGATGCCTCATAAGATGGAAGAACTACGTTAGGTTTCAAACCTACAATTGGATCGAATATCGGAATTTTGTGTTGCAAGTAAAGAGGATAAGGAAAAAGGATTTAAGTATATCTTTGAGAAAATGATGTTCTATTACGTAGCTTGTTTGTTGTTAGGTCTAAGGTATAAGATTAACAAGGAGGTAATAAGAAGGCTTACGGATGCTTATGTGAGCAAATATAAGACGTGCACTACAAGAAATAGGAGAACAGGCGACGGAAATATGCACAAAATGTCGACGGCAATATGCACAATGTCGACGGCAATATGCACAAAATGACAAAAAACACGCTTGACCGTCCCAATCTGCGTTGAATTTTTTGAGTTCATACGCTCCCGTCGACATGTCGACGGGAACATAATGGTCAAAATTTTCAGCCTCAATAATGCCAAGACTTGGGCGCGAAATTATCCCGCCTTTATAATCCCGTCGACATGTTGACGGGATCATATTAAAAGCAAATTGTTACGTAATTAACGTGTGATTAGCATTAATTGCGTGTTTTAGTTTAACGTTCCCGTCGACATGTCGATGGGATTATAAAGTAAAAATAAATATACTAAATTAGTGGCCAATATACATGACGGGATTTTTCCCGCGCTGTTTATTCCAGTGGACATGTCGACGGGATTATCTCCACACATATTTTACCCATATATATTCTCACAAAATAATTCCCGTCTTATTTTTTACCTAAACATATATTCACAAAATCATTTCCGTCTCATTTTACACATACGGGATGGTTTAACGCCGGAAGCTCGACGTGCTGTTGAAGCTCAACATCTCGTGTACAACCATATCATCTCGGCTCGTTCGTTTAACATCTCGTGTACAACCATATCATCTCGGCTCTTTCGTTTAACATCTCTTGTACAACCATATCATCTCGGCTCATTCGTTTAACATCTCGTGTACAAACATAGCATCTCGCCTCGTTCGTTTACATCTCGTGTACAACCATAGCATCTCGGCTCGTTCGTTTAACATATCGTGTACAACCATAACATCTCGCCTCTTCGTTTAACATCTCGTGTACAACCATATCAT